>WWET01003071.1:177254-189117 GCA_011038615.1 Limnodynastes dumerilii | reverse complement strand
CTTTAACTCTAACTGCAGCCTAACCCTAACCCTAACCCTAACATTAAGTATAATACTCAGCTGTACATGTTGCGTTGTGTGGAAGTATCAATCAGTCATCACTTTCCAGCGTAGATTCGTTGATCAGGCGTCGCTGTCGATCTCCCATCCCTGGATCCAGCAGTGTAGAGCATCGAGAATATAAGTGTAGAACATGTGACCTTATCCCCTATTAACCAGGTGATGTGAGACACCTCCCAGCATGCACCAGCAGCATAGCCATAGCTGGTACCGGCAAACCATGATGGGAGATGTAGTCACGCATGGAGTGCTGCAAGCTGCCTTTGCCCAGGTTTACCACCTGAAATTCCCAGAGTACCTAGCTGGTTGTAACTAATAGCAACAACGCAACCTACAGATACCTCCTGGAAACTCTGCTTCTGCGTATAACTTCTGCTAGGATCTCTATGCAGACGGAGACTCTTATTATAATGTCCTGTAATCTCCTACAGAGGACATTACGGGGCCGATCATTAAACGTTCTGCCCATCCTTTGGAGCCTTTACCCGTCGCCCTCTCCTCCGCTGTAATCTCGCCACACATTTGTCCTCCTGTCAAGGCACAAGCTCCATAAACGAAGGAAGTGATGAGATTGATTGGACTGCGGTGCGATTCCGTCGTATTGATCACCTGGCGGCTCGGGAGATTTATGTTTTGGGGTCTGCATTGTTCTTTTCTTGTTATTCAGATGTTTTTCCTGCTTTTAATGACAGTCCGAGGGAGGAATTCATTGTGGAAGCGGTCGGAGGCCAGAGTTTATTTTAGTTTATTTTGTCACCGCTGAGAGACCTGCGTCGGGCGCGAGGCCTCGGTATCGATGTTTTACCGCAGTAAGGCTCACGTGTATTCGGTAACGTACGGTGCGAAGGAGACGTCATCATTTGTGCAGCAATTAAAAGGTCCACCCTTTGCTTGTACGTCCTCCACAGCGGAAGCGAAATTGCGCAAGTGCATTCCTGGTTTCCTCCGCTCGCACATAGGGAACTCCCGCAACCTACTTAAACTTTTACGCACCTAAAATGGAGCTGATGTGCAATGAAGAATCATAGGTAAGTGCTAAACCGCACCCTTACTGTGCAATTCAAAGGCCTCCCCCACCCACCATATCTACCGAGCGTAATGCGGGCTTTCCAGTGACGTCATCGTAGACGCTCTAGAATCAATCACAGCGCACTCTGATACTTAACCAGCAGGGGCCTGAGTCACAAGCTGCTTGCGGAAGTCAGGTTCAGGGCCACCATCAGGGTTGGACGAGCCGGGACTACTGTCGCGGTCCCGGAGTGGATGGGGGCCGCCATCATTAGTGGGCCAATGCACACAAATTTCCCTGCGCACTCGCCAGCTGTTAACGCAGGTCCGTGACGTCCAATAGGGTGGCCCTTCCCCGCCACCCGCCTAAACTCTATAAAGTGGGCGTGGACATGTAAGTAGGGGCGGGGTTTAAGCACTGTGTATGGACTTTTAAGGCAGTGTTAAGGCGCCATCTGCTGCCAAATTCTTAAGAAGGAAACTGCGCACTGACTTTTCCTCTCTCCGCCTCTAATCTAATCTAAACCCCTCCCTCCTCCCACTTCTATCTGAACACTCCCTTTAGCATCAGCACGCCTCCTTCATCCTAAACTACTTACCGCACAGAACCCCGGCTAAACTAACCCCCTCCCCCCTCCCTCCCCGGGCTAATCTAAACCCCTCCCTCCTCCCACTTCTATCTGAACACTCCCTTTAGCATCAGCACGCCTCCTTCATCCTAAACTACTTAAAAGACCGCACAGACAAAATCTACACACCTAATTGGTACGTATATCCCATAAATGACCTACTATGCACATAGAAATCTACGCACCTAAGAAGCCGAAGCTTCTTAGGTGTGAATACAGCCCATTGTCAAATGATCCCCATATAACCAAGAATCTGATTGGTTGCAATCTTAAACGGGGTTAATAACTGGAAGAACGGATGAGGGCCCATTGTTTCTGGTCTTTAAGTATATGCATTTAAAAAACCACGATGATTCTTTACTTTTCATTGGGGTAGATCCAGAACTACGTTTGCCGTACGTTTATTCGCGGAGCGTATTTTCGTGCACGTAAATTCATTACACTCCCCTCAGCACACCCCTTGCATGGACGTATTTTGGTAAGATACGCTTTCCAAACCCTACCTTAAATTTTCCCATTGTAACCGCCGTCATACGCACACGTACGTATGGGCTGGACGAATTTACGCAGCTAAACACGCCCATACTGTACACTTTAAATACAACCCCCCGCCTACTTCACGTATTTCAGACGTATTTTGTTGAAACGTAACATTGGCACGCCCACACGTAAGTATTTACATGACACATACATGAATGGCCCATACGTTCACAATTATGCTACGTTAATGTGCGTATTATCTATGGTGCGCATGCGCAGTGCGTACAAAACAGCGATTTTACGTCTCCGCCACGCGTAAATTCGCTCTGAAGCGTTGTTCTGGATCAGGCCCATTATCAGTATTTTATTTTCTTATTCTTTATTTCAGTGGTAAGTGTGTCAGCATTCTATGGATTGTTTTATAGTTTCCTATCTCCCTGGGGATCAGATCTGTTCGTATAACATAAAGGAAATGATTTAATAATGAGGAAACATGATGTTATGACCTACGTGAGAGCTGAGTTCTTAGAGAACTGAACTCCTTTTTCTTCCTTCTTTCTGAGTGACACGGGGACGGTTGCTCCAAATGCACAAGTGCACAGGGAAGAATTTCAATCTGCACCAGCCAGATGGTAATGCAAGTCTGCAGGGCCCCGCCCACGTGATGTTACCGATGATGTCGTATAGGAGGCGCAACTGGTGTGTCCTGGGCATGTGACCTAAAGGCTCATGCAACGGTAGCTCTGGATAGGGCCGCCATCGGGTGGGGGGACTTCCAAGACTGGGGGAGGGGACCTGTCGATGCTCACCTCATGTCTACAGCAGCAGGTATTGACGGTAAGAGACAGACGAGTCACTGTCCCCATTCTTCCACCTCTGATACCCGCCGCAGGAGAGTTAGATCCGGCTGCACATCAATGGGCCGAGGCTCATCTTAAAGACAAGTCTTCCTTGCAGATTGGCCCACTGTGAATCGTTCCTTCAGGCCCATGACGCTCCACCTATATGTGACATCACATAGGAGAGCAGTATTGGCCCCACAATATCTGGTGGCTGCCTTACTCTGTATACTTACTACACTACGTACAATACATAGTGTGCGGGAACAGAGCAGTCCAGCTAAATGCATCTATGTGACCATATGCACCATACACCATCTCCCCACATAGATCACTGCTTGTTGCATCTACTTAGCTTTTACCAGTATCATAAAAGTGTCTGAGTTGCCGGTACAAACGGCCCGGTTTCATACCAGTGCATTTTGAATGGATTGGGAAAGCGATTGCTTCTGCCTCAAGCAGGAGGAGCAGTCAATTTCCTTGGACCGAAACCCTACACTGCAAATAGTATTTTTTAATCCTTACCCTTACTCTCCCCTTTCACTACCCTTACCGTCTCCTCCCCACAGCCTGACCCTAAGACTCCCCTCCCCATAGTCCGACCCTAGGACTCCCCTACCCTACCCTATTGCTGGGTACATACTACACTTTGTTTCTCACAATCCAATTTCTTTAACGATTTTTGTAACGACTGGCTCCCACGATTTTTCTGCCGAAGCATTGTTCATCATGCAAATTATTTAAAACGATGCCATTAGCGATCACACTATATAGTTCTTTGATCATGCATGCATACACGCTTCAACAATATTGTGTGAATCGGTCTTGTAATTGTTTGATTGGAACGAATATCGTACATTGTGTACCCAGCTTAACTCTTCCCTACCATTACTCTAACCCTAACCCTATTTTTTGCTAACCCTAACCATCCCTTTCCTAGAGCCTAACCCTAAAGAAGCCTCACCTCTCTAGTCATAGACTAACCCTAAGACTCCCTTACCTACAGCCTAACCCTAAGACTCCCCTTTCTGTAGCCTAACCCTAAGACTCCCTTCCTTGCAGCCTAACCCTAAGACTCCCATTTCCACAGCCTAACCCTAAGACTTCCTTACCCACAGCCTAACCCTAAGACTCCCTTACCAACAGCCTAACCCTAAGACTCCCCTTCCTGTAGCCTAACCCTAAGACTCCCCTCTTCGTGGACCAACCCTAAGACTCCCCTCCTTGTAGCCTAACCCTAAGACTCCCTTACCCACAGCCTAACCCTAAGACTTCCCTCCACTGCAGCCTGACCCTAAGACTCCCCTCCCCGCAGGCTGACCTTAACTTTCCCCTTCTATTACTCTAACCCTAAGCTTCCCCTTTGCCGACCCTAATCATCCCTTCCCCAGAGCCTAACCCTAAAGAAGCCTCACCTCTCCGACCGTGACTGCGGAGGGGGTCTGCAGCAGGTCCGGCAGATTCCGATTGGCATACTTCACGAATAACTGCCTTTTCGAAATAGAGACAGACAAAAATTAGTTTCCGGCTTTTTCTATTTCTAAAAGTTGCTGGTAACTCCATTCCATTAAAAAAGTATCATAAATAAATGAACGTATGAAAGTATGTACATCTATAAAGAACAAGAACTACTTCTTCCATCAGTGGCTTTGTTTCATCTGAAAATCAGATTATCTCAGCAGAGAAATCCTCTCTTTTCAAGGAACAATCTATCTCCTTCGTCCTTTTTTTTTTTTTTGGAGGTGTAAAATATGTTTCCTTATCAGCTTTGTGGCTGTGTGCTCTATCTCTTCCCTCCCGTGGTTAATGTATGCAGTTGGGGTTTTCACAAATGCAATTTGAAAGCATCTACTGGCAGCGACACGTGGGCTAGAGATGGACAAGTAACACAACTTAGAGGGACTGCCAAGGCATAGCCAAGCCAAGGAGCTTACTTGGATTCTCCAGCCAAGAAGTAGATGAGCCAGACCAAGTAGTCGGTGATTACAGATCAGTTGAGTAAAATATAGCATTGCAGCACCCACTTCAGTTCATACACGGTACATCTTATTTTCCTCTACTCATTAAAGCTTACATGTTATAAACACTAGGTATGTTCTCCACAACTCTTTATTTTGAGGAAAAAACATGGATATATGCACAAGGGTCCATCAAAGGCTATTGGTTAACCTACGTCATTGATGGGTTATTTTTCATTAGCATTTTGCCCCTGGGAGGGCACATCCACAGGCAGAAATCACAGGACCCTGCACTCATCCCCAATGTGACATCACACGCCATGACATCACATATGGGTGGAGCGTCGCGGACCTGCAGGAATGAAGTCCTTCCAGTCCGATGATGTGCAGCCTGGTACATCTCCCTAGCAGTAGGCATCGGCGGTAGGAGACTGGTGACAGTGGGCCTGATCCAGACCTACGCTCACGAAATGCCCTATTGTGTAATGTATTTACGCCAGCATACCTAGGAAGCACTCGCCTAGGCACTCCCCTCAGTCATCCGTATTTAAGCGTAAAAACACAGGCGAGCGTAGGTCTGGAACAGGCCCAGTGACTCTTCTGTCTCCTCCTGCCAATACCTGCCGCTGGTGAGCTGAGGGTAGTATCGGCGGGCCCAGGACTCCAGTCCCAACAGTCTCCCTTCTTAAGAAGGAAAATATGCATAGAGGTTCCTCCCCGACTCGTTACCATACCTGCCCCCCACCCACTCTTCATAAAAATTCCCAGGCAAGCCTCTTTCCTCCTAACCAACTACATGCAGTCTTTAAAGACCACACATAGCCAATCTACATGCCTAAGTGGCACATAGACAGTGTAATTAAGCTACTACGCATGCACAGTAGGGTATTTCTTAAAAAGCGGCACCTAAGAAACCACAGCTTTACGGTCCCAAATGAAGATACTTCATCCTATACCACGAATATGGATAATGATCAAGTCTCTCAACACCCAGTCTCTGTTTGACCAGCATTTGGTCTTTCTCCTGACCTCTGACCTTGACCCTTTTATCAGGTTGAAGCTGGGTGACATGAAATATATTTATATTTCCGCTTCAGGTAAATTACTCCAATGTATGGTCTATGGAGAGGGTAAAGAAAAGTTCTATCACTGTACCCAATTCTTACGGGACTGTGACCATTTTCCACCGCAAGTATTTATGTCACAAATGAAATATTTTAGACTACTGATGCGTTTAAATTTAAACAATGAAAAAAGTTTTAAGAAATATGGGCCGGATCCAGACCTACGTTCTCTTTACGTTTCAACGTGTAGCGTATTTACGCTATCGTATTTTCTATGTGCTCCCTTCGCTCGTATGTACTTTTGCCATTTTACGCTTTCCAAACCCTACCTTAACTTTTCAAAGCGTAACTCCTGTCAGCAGTAATGGCTGTACATACTTACGCTCCTGAGCGCGCCCATACTGTACGATTTAAATGCCTAACCCCGCCTATGAAGCGTAATTATGGGTGTCGTTTGGCGGGCACACTCGTTCCTTCGTAGTTACGCTGTTGATACTAGGATGGCACGTACGTTCAGAGTTACGTGCCGTAACATCTGCTGCGCACATGCGCAGTACATACAAAATAGTGTTTTTACGTCTCCGGCTAGCGGAAATACGCTAGCGGATGTAGCTCTGGATCTGGCCCTAAGTCCTGAGCCAGTTTGAGGACCCCAATATTTAGCTTCAATGTTTAGGTAGCCTTATCGACATTGCCTTCTCTGTGTCCATGTTGGAATTGGATCCCATTGAGATGTTTTGACTGACTGACCACATTCCTGGCTGGAGGGATTTCCTGGATTTCCAGGATATGTACTTATGTAGACCCACCAACATGACCCATTCCAAATACTTTATTCCTGAGCTTCCAAAAATCAGTTACTATGGTAACCATCTGTGTTGAAGAGAAGAATGTTTTTTTTTTTCAAACATCAGGTGAGGGTCAGTTGGAAGCTCAGGGACAGAGTACTTTGTACCTGGTGGAATGGGTCATGTGGGATGGTCTGTAGGTTGTCCGCCTCTGATTTGGATTTAGGGGTGTAAGGGACCTGGCATTGCTGAATCTTCTCCCAGTCCAAGAGTCCGTCTTCCACCTGCAGCCCCCACTCTCTGAAGAGGAGTCTCACCCGGATACATCCAAATTGCATGATAGCAAGTTTGTTCCAGCCCTCCTCGGCTACTCTAAATACCACCCCCCAACCACATTTACCCAAACCCTCCCTGAGGCGGCCTAAAATACTCTGTGCGGCCTTTAAAGACTGCACGGAGGCAATCTACAAACCGAACTGGTACGTAGATTGCGTAAAGGACCTACTATACATGCGCAGTAAGTCCTTTACTAAAGATACGCACCTAAGAAGCAACTGCTTCTTAGTTGCGAATCCAGCCCAGCATCTCTGGCAATACATTGCATGTCTGTCCTATTCTAGTGGACATGGCAATGGTCATAACATCACCAATAATGTATGATGTTGGAGGGTCTGCTTATGTATTCAGTATGTATGAGAATAAAATCAATTCCTGTTCTTGCATCTTTCTCTCTCTGAACTCATCCTCTGAATTTGGGAGCTCATGTAGACATATGCCCACATCCCATCCAGTACAAGTAAAACAACCCACCTGTGCAGTGCTCCAAACTATACCCCAATTGTCTATCATGTCAGCTCCCTGCCATCATATCACACTGGTAAGACAATGGGATTTCTATCCCCACAGTTGCCAGTTCTTTGAATTGTATTATCTTCTTAATTGTTGTCTATTGTTAAGGACACAATAACATCGAATTGAAGTTAGAACACTGGAAAACCCATAAACAACCTGTGCAATAAAAGTGAAATCGTTTTGAGAGTCTCTGTTCCAGGACATAAGGTCGTGTTTATCTTGCACAAGATGGATAAGCTTGGCTGAAGTTCAGCTCTCAGCTGTGAGGTCACTGCTCCTGGTTTATCACACGTACCACACTCTAGATTGATGGTGAGGTCACCAGTTTTACCAAGGCCACAAAGAATCTTCTAAAGAGTCTTCTCAGTCTTCCTGGACAAGATCATACTTCTTCCAAGTCATGGACTATGTAGACCAGGGCAATTCTTGCTGATCGTGCCCATGGCTCTCCACTAGTTGCAATCTCTGGCAAGAAACTGCGGCTTCCGAAAAAGGGGCATATGAGAGTTCCTTTTTGAATGTCCCTTTTTCGAATACTTATGGCTTTAGAATTTTTTTTTCTTCAGAATGGGTGAGTATGCCGTTCAGCATACTTCAACCATTCACTATCGTAAAGAAGATATCCCTCCGCCGCCGCTATCGCCGGACCAAGGGACAGGTGAGTAAACTCTCTGTACGGGGTAGGGAGGGTTAGGGTCAGGCTGCAGGGGAGGGAGGGTTAGGATCAGGCTGTGGGAGATGGTGGGTTAGGGTCAGGCTGCAAGTAAGGGAGGGTTAGTGTCAGGCTGCCAGGAAGGGAGGGTTAGCGTTAGGGTAGTGAGAGGGGAGGGTTAGGGTAAGAATTAGGGGAAGGAGTGGGGGGACTATTTTTACTACGTTTTTGGAGCACCGAGAGCTCGGTGCTCCGTGGATCGATTGCAATGCCTCCTCAAGGCATATGCAATCGAAATCCCAGCCAGTTGCAAACTTTTCGAAATTCAGATCTTCTATGCGGGGACCCGCACCTGCTGTCCACCAGGAGGGGGAACCAGTCGGCTCTTTGATCCCTTCCCTGACTTCCCTGGACTCCCCTGGTTACTCGTAGAATCCAGCAGTATGGCAGAATAATGGAAAGAGGGAAAATAAAGTTTTATTAAAAAAAAAAATTCCATCTAGAAAAAAACAATTCCACGTAGAAAGGGAAATTTAATGGACATTCAAACAGTGGAAAAAATATATTTATGGATGGAGAACTCATAGGGCCAAATCCTAAACAACGTACGCAAGCGATTTTATGCTAGTCGCTGATGTAAAATCGCCCATTAGTATTTACTGCGCGGCAGATGTTACAGCACGTAACTCAGAACGTACATCCCAGCCATGTATCAACAGCGTAACTATGAAAGAAGGGGCGTGACATCCATACGACCCCCGTAATTACACTTCGGAGGCGGGGTGAGGCATTTAAATTGTACAGTATGGGCGTGGCTTAGGCAGTTACGTACGTGAAGCCTTTACGTACGTCAGTAGTTACGCTTTGAAAAGTTAAGGTAGGGTTTGGAAAGCGTAAAATGGCCAAAGTGACGAGCGAGGGGAGTGCCTAGAAAATACGCTACGTGTAAATACGCTATGCGATGAAACGTTACAAGCGCTTAGGTCTGGATCTACCCCATGATTAGTAGGTGGTTGGTCTTAAACATTATCCCCACAAGAAAAATGTACCCATTATCCAAGTTGATAGAGATGTACCCTGATTCCAAATACACCTTTCTACCCTAATCATAAAAACATGAAGAAGTATGATAGTGACATTTATAAGGATAGACCAAGCAGCATTTTAGGAGAATAAGTTCTAAGCCTATATTGATAAAGCAATGGCAAGACCTCGTCTAACCTCCCCCCCAAAAAAAACAAGCGAAAATTCAAGTTCACAATGGCGAAAATGGCATCTTTGACAATACGTTTTCACTATTGTGTTTAATAGCACTAAAGCAACCAATCATATTTGAGCTTTTTCTGAAAGACACGAAATAAATATTACCTAGCTTCTGATTGGTTGATACAAGCAACACGTCAATTTGTTCTGATTAAAAGTGCATTGAAATATAACGCTATACGATTTTTTCACTTGTTGAGTTCCCTTTAAAGCCCCAGAGGCAAGAAAAACAAAAATGATTTCCTTTTGGTATGTTATTAGTAAGCTATTAACAAATGTGAAAGAAGACAGACCTTATTTATTCATGGCAAGGTCCCGCTAAGGGCAATGACCTAAGGAAGTGACCGGTGGACATCACCTGGGTTCACCTGCTGTGCAAATAATGGTTATTTTGCAAGGATGAGCTGATCTAGCCAAAGAACAAATAGTCCAAAGATACAAGAAGATTGCAGAAAGTTCTACAAGAAGTCAGTTAATATTTGTACTTACGTTACACCGAACTGAGGAGCAAGTAAAGCTTTTATGTGATTGAATGTGGAGTCCATGGAACGGATTCACACTCACGATTTTGCTACTTATTCCGTGTGTATTTTTAGGCGCGGCTGAACTGCGCATGCGTCGTAACTTATTGGACGCAAGCTACGTAGGATTTAGGCACGGAAGTCCATTACGCCTGGATTTGTAAATTGGACTTAGTGACATACGTACGGAGGGGCGTGGTTGTCTCCAGTACGTGCGTAGTTTAGTGAAAGTGGGCGGGGGGAGGCATTTAAATGGACTAATATGGACACGTTTAGTAATGCTCGCATGTACGGAAGGAAAATACGTGCGTAACTTAATGTTTGGTTGGTTTGTGCTTCATATTCGCTATCTCGTATCCTCAGGCCAGTGTCTTGCACAGGGTTGCCGACTCTCCCGGAATGTCCGGGAGACTCCCGAAATTCGGGCAGTACTCCCGGTATCCCGGGAGAGCCAGCAAATCACTGAAACCACGGCCTCAAGTCCTGCCCCCCTGCCTAGCAACACTAGTATACAAGTGTTGCTAGGCACAGGAAGGGACTTGATGACGCAATTTGCGGCATCAAGCCCCACCGACCCCTATTTCAAGTGAAAACGGGTCAGTATGAGCCAGGGGCGGAGCCTGACGCGATTTGCATAACCCGCGTCATTAAGCCCCACCCACTGTATGCGTCGCTAGCTTCTCTCCGGGATCTCCCGGAGAGAAGCTGCCAAAAGTCGGCAACCATGGTCTTGCAAGATGCATGGAATGTCAGGGACAGAGTCAGAATATAGGGTGGGCCGGGAAAAAAATTCTGTACATGATCACATGCTGGCATGATCAATTATAGGTGGGGCAAATACAAAAGGAACAACTCCAGGGGATGGATTTACTAAACTGCAGAAGAGGGGAAATGGAGATGTTGCCCATAGTAACTAATTAGATTCTAGATCTCACTTTGCTATTACATACTAGAGAATATCAGCTAGAATCTGATTGGTTGCTATGGGCAACTTCTCCAAATTTCCACAGTTTAGTAAATCTGCCTCATGCATATGTCTGATGATCTATCAGGGCATTTGTCACAGAATAAAAACCTTAAAGGGAGCATTGTAAATATCTAATAAGGGTGGGATTAGGGATAATGGGGGTGATTCAGAGATGCGATTGCGAAAAGATCGCAAATATATGCACCTTAGGTAAGATCTTAGCAGGTTCCAGCCCACTGCATAAAGAGTCACTCCCCTTGCAAACAGCGGTGGATCTTAAACTTAGACCACCATTGACTAGCCCTAACTCTGCGCTGGCAGTTGAGATCTTAAGTGACGTAGTAGCGTATATTTAAGATCCCAAGTGTCAGCCCGCGCCCACTTTCCCTCATTTCCCTGCCTCCCCCCGCCCATTTCCATGCAAATCCTTAAGATCTTAAAGATTCGCTGCACTTAAGATCTTAAGTGCTTGCGAGCGATTCAAACTTACGCTCTTAGCGAATTTACGCTCCTAACCGCTACGTAGACGGCGTTGCACTATTACTACGCATGCGCAGTAATGCACATTTTCTAAGATCTTAAATATACGCTCCTAAGTGCCGTGGAAATCGTATCTCTGAATCAGGCCCATGATGAGGAATATTGGAGAGATATAAATGGGGAACACTGGGGAGACTGGAGACACATGATGGGGAATACTGGAGAGACTGGAGAGATATGGATGGGGAATACTGGGGAGGCTGGAGACACATGATGGGGAATACTGGAGAGGCTGGAGACAC
>WWET01003071.1:152431-174825 GCA_011038615.1 Limnodynastes dumerilii | reverse complement strand
AGTGCGGTGATTGACAGCTCCGGACAGATGGGAGGTTCAGTGTGCGATCACCTCAGTGATTGGCTACTCGCTCCGTTAGAGCCCGCCCTTTCCTTTTAAAACCACGGTCAGACGGACGCTCGGCTTGTGCCTTGATAAAGCTGTTGCGAAACGCGCGTAGGCGTCTCGCTCCTTCCCTGTTTGCCCTGCTATTTCTTTATAACAACTTGTCAGTGTGGTTACTACTCTTTATTTGTTAATATAACTTACTTGAACTATACCAGGACCGGGACAGATCCCTATATGGGCTGTCACTAAGTCCTCAGTGAATATCCTCAGCACATTGGAGTTCACTGTCCTTTACCAGGGTAGATTTTTTCCAGGAGGAGTAATTTGGATCTCATGATAATAATTTTTGCCCTATATAGCTATAATGCTGGAATAAATTTAGGACATTTATTGCTTCTATTTATCCTATTAATTCTCCACATCTACTCCACTGTACCCTGTTTAAATTAGGAGGGATATCATCTTGGGATACAAATCTCAAACCATCCACACTGTGCAATTATTGAAAGAGGCTATTATTATACAAGGGAAGGAGCCTTTATTTTTAATCACCTTTCTTTCTTTGACACACCTCTATACTTTTTAACAATATTTCGCAAAAACTTGCAATTTTTAATGAAGTTCAATTAAAATTTATATTTTATAAATTTCTCATAGGAACATTGGTGGCTTATAAGAGTGCGCCTAAGTGATTAATAAACTTTTTCTCTTTTGTCTAATGTCTTAACCTTAATCACGGCAGCACCACTGTTATACAATTATTAATTATTTAACAAATTACCATTAAGTATTACACCTCTGTCAATTCCTAAACTGGTGCAGAAAAAACACATATTGCTTCCTCTGCAGTCAGGGAGATAACCCACTCTTCAGGGAGACTCCCTGATATTCAGGGAGAGTTGGCAACCATGGACTAGACTATACACACAGAACTTCTGTGACTGGATCTCGTATACAGGAGTTGAAGCAGCCCACTTGCAAGATCAGAGAGAGAGAGAGACGGGGGCATGGAAAACAAGGGGCCGGATCCAGAGTTTGAAGTTAGAGGAAAACAAGTGGAAAGTTACAGGGTGCAATAAACTTTATTATTTGCGTGCAGGGAGAATACTTTGCTACTGCTTATTGCACACAGATAGTGACCAGCTTCACTTTTACACTGTTATTTAGACTTGGGCTAGGAAACATCACCTCTCAACTCTAATACTGGACTGGATTCACACTTAAGTGTGAAAAACGTATGCACGGATTCGCAACTATACGCGCCTAAGTGGCAAGGCAATTCCCACGACACTCCCCTCACACTTATGGATTTTAGCAGACTTCCGCCACCTTTAGCACATGCGTACTTTCCTAACAGCGCCGATATTAGGCCATTTAAATGCCTCTCCCGCACTTTCACTGAACGTCCTACGTATGGAGGACTCGCACACCCCTATCTCATTAAGCTGGGATTTCAAGTCCGTGTCTAATGGATTTCCATGCCTAAATCCTACGTAGCTTGCGTAAAAAAAGTTACTACATACGCGCATTAACTGTACCTAAAAATACGCACAGGAAAAGTAGCAAAATCCGTGTGAATCCGGTCCACTGTTTCCTCCTCAGTGAGTCAGCATGGCTTTGTCCTGTAACTTTCCTCCTGATTTCCTCTTATTTTCAAACTCTGGATCTGGTCCAAGGAGAGGAGTAGGAAGATCCTCAGAAGTAAAGCACGGGGTTGTAGTTATAATGATAGAGGGAGCTAGGACTTATTATGCAAATTCATACTCTGACTCCATAGCAAGGAGGTGGGCCTGAGTCTGGATGGGCGGGACTAGGTAGAGCCAGGTGAGACTGTGGGCGGAGCTGGATGGGACCGCTGCCTGATAGAAGCTGTCAGCTTAAATCAGTGCTTTACATGTAGGAGTGCTAAGAGCTACAGCGCTATACATACATACACTCATACATTAGGGTTGCCGGAGCTCCCGGAGGAACGCTATAGATGTACGCAGGGGTGGGGCTTAATGACATGATTTATGCAAATCACATCGTTAAGCCCCGCCTCCTTGACTAATACTTACCCGTTTTAGCTGTAATAGGGATCGGGGCTGGGCTTGATGGCGCAAATTGTGCCTAGCAACACTAGTATACTACAGGGTTGAAGACTATTGAAAGCCATAGAAGAATGCGAGGGGCGAGGCTTAATGACGTGATTTATGCAAATCGCGCCATTAAGCCCCACCCTCTGTCAATCACTCGTGTGAGCTCTGGTGTTAAAGAGGATGGATGGGGCTTGATGACATCATCAAGTCCCACCCATAAATAGTAACTCTAGGGATAACAGTTGTGATTTTTAGGGGGTCTGGGTTTGCGGGAGATTTGCCGGCCCTCCCGGGAGAACGGCCCAAATTTCGGGAGTCTCCTGGACATTCCGGGAGAGTCGGCAACCCTGTCATACATGGAGGGCCAAGTGCTGTTTTAAGCTGGCAGCCTCTGATGGCTTGCTTACAGAGCAGGGGAAGCGGTTGCCACTGGGAAAGGCAGGACTGGGGACAGAGCTGGACAGACATGGTCTCACTCCAACTTCATGGGCCTAGTGCAGGCCTGGCCAACCTATGGCTCTCCAGGAGTTGTGAAACTACGAGTCCCAGCATGCATTGCCAGGTATTAGCTATGGTATCAGCATGCATTCAAAGCATGCTGGAACTTGTAGTTTCACAACACCTGTATACCTGCCTTATCCCAGTACTGTCAGAAATACTAGCAGACTCCTCATCATTCCGGTGAGGCCTAATGTGACAAATGACATTGGTTAATATACATTATAAATGAAATATTAGATGGTGTGTCCCCTATTGCCGATTTCATGTATTGGCCAGTAGATGGCAGTAAGTGATAACTGAACACTCACACATGCTACATCATTAGGATCGTTTTATTCTCGGGAACTTGAATGGCTGCTTACTGTACATTGTTCCTGTCTGCTGGGGGGCCCTATGGTCTTCTGGGACATGTAGTTCCGCATGAAAAGAAAAGCCTTAAAGTGTATTGACATCACACTGATAGTAATGCTGAGGTTTTAATATATAATAATATAAGTTTTTATATATTTAAATCTATTATTGCACAAAATTCATTTCTGTTTTATTATGTTTTTGTTTTGGGGGTTTTTGTGTTTGTACCATACATCAGGCACAAGCAGCCTTTGGCACTTTGGGTGTTGTTATACTGCACCACTAATCCACATTGCAGACTGTTAGATAAAGAGGAAAATTTAGGATTAGATTTAGAGACTGATCTATGGATTAAGTCTTGGCTGCAGCATAGACAACAGAGGGTTGTAGTAGACGCCGTTCAAGTCGTAACGATGCTTTATCACCCCCGACCATAGGCATATCTATAACGGGGGCAGGGTGTGCAGTGCACATGGGCCCCTCAGAACAGGGGCCCCTGTGGCATGCATCCTGCACCCAGGGTTGGCAGGGGAAGAGGGGCCTATTTGCCATCTATTTCTTCCCTCTAAGATCTTCCGGAGCCCCCGTTCCCCTGCGGTGGGACTGTCCCTATTCGCGGACCGAAAAAGGGGCGAGGATTACAGTACAGTTAGGCCCTGCCCCTTTTGAGGTCCACGAATCGGGACAGTCCTGTCTCAGGTAAGGGGGGGGGCATGTACAAATCCTGCACATTTAAATGTCTATCCCTATCTGTATGGCGGAGATGCGGTATTCCTATCTGAATGATCGGCCCCTTCATCGTACCTTCAGACCTATGTAACTTAGGACCTGATTCACACTTAAGAACGCGTTAGGTTCTTAAATATACGCAACTAATAGCAAGGCAACTCCCTCGACAAGGACGTCTAATTACGAACGTGTCTGCATAACCGCGCCTCCTTATGGTCAATTAAATGGCTCCCTCCACCCAATCTTCATATCTGCCATGTTAATTTATCCACAGCACGCCCCTTTTGGCGTAAGTGACTGTGAACCTAGCGACTATAGGTGCGTAATGTTGAATCGCGGCATTTGCGTTCCTAAGTCCAACTTAAATAGTGCATAAAAGTTACTACGCCTGCACGGTATAAACCTTCTTAAAAATACGCACCTAAAGCAACACAGATTCTTAACTGTGAATCAGGTCCTTACTTACATACACCTGAAGGTACGCTTGCAGACAGCTGGTGCACCCATGCACCAATGTACTTCTTACACAGGGGACTTACATAAATGACTTGCGTGAGTCCCTTGTCGTACTTACCTCAGGATCTGTCCCGAAGTTATGAAATTGCTGCTGCTGTATGGTGCTGTTCTGAAATATACTTTATGGGCTGTAAAAATAAATACATTTTTCCATTAAAAAAAAAAATGTAATCAAATGTTTGCATTAATGTGGAGATGTCTCAAATGAAGTGCTGGCACTATTTATAAACTTTAAAACAATATTCAATACAGTGGACAGTATTAAGCTGCAGTTGTGCAAGGTGTTTGGTCAGTCTGTGTATATTGTTTGGGAGCTTGTCTGGGAACATTCTCTATCCTGTGTGTATGTTACAGATAGAATGGTATAGTGTGTTACTGGGTAATGGCAGTGTTGCTGGACATTCTCTATCCTGTGTGTATGTTACAGATAGAATGGTATAGTGTGTTACTGATGGGAACATTCTCTATCCTGTGTGTATGTTACAGATAGAATGGTATAGTGTGTTACTGGGTAATGGCAGTGTTGCTGGACATTCTCTATCCTGTGTGTATGTTACAGATAGAATGGTATAGTGTGTTACTGATAATGGCAGTGTTGGTATTGGTTGTTACTATTAATGGCAGTGTTGCTGGACTTTCTCTATCCTGTGTGTATGTTACAGATAGAATGGTATTGGTTGTTACTATTAATGGCAGTGTTGCTGGACTTTCTCTATCCTGTGTGTATGTTACAGATAGAATGGTATTGGTTGTTACTATTAATGGCAGTGTTGCTGGACTTTCTCTATCCTGTGTGTATGTTACAGATAGAATGGTATTGGTTGTTACTATTAATGGCAGTGTTGCTGGACTTTCTCTATCCTGTGTGTATGTTACAGATAGAATGGTATTGGTTGTTACTATTAATGGCAGTGTTGCTGGACTTTCTCTATCCTGTGTGTATGTTACAGATAGAATGGTATTGGTTGTTACTATTAATGGCAGTGTTGCTGGACTTTCTCTATCCTGTGTGTATGTTACAGATAGAATGGTATTGGTTGTTACTATTAATGGCAGTGTTGCTGGACTTTCTCTATCCTGTGTGTATGTTACAGATAGAATGGTATTGGTTGTTACTATTAATGGCAGTGTTGCTGGACTTTCTCTATCCTGTGTGTATGTTACAGATAGAATGGTATTGGTTGTTACTATTAATGGCAGTGTTGCTGGACTTTCTCTATCCTGTGTGTATGTTACAGATAGAATGGTATTGGTTGTTACTATTAATGGCAGTGTTGCTGGACTTTCTCTATCCTGTGTGTATGTTACAGATAGAATGGTATTGGTTGTTACTATTAATGGCAGTGTTGCTGGACTTTCTCTATCCTGTGTGTATGTTACAGATAGAATGGTATTGGTTGTTACTATTAATGGCAGTGTTGCTGGACTTTCTCTATCCTGTGTGTATGTTACAGATAGAATGGTATTGGTTGTTACTATTAATGGCAGTGTTGCTGGACTTTCTCTATCCTGTGTGTATGTTACAGATAGAATGGTATTGGTTGTTACTATTAATGGCAGTGTTGCTGGACTTTCTCTATCCTGTGTGTATGTTACAGATAGAATGGTATTGGTTGTTACTATTAATGGCAGTGTTGCTGGACTTTCTCTATCCTGTGTGTATGTTACAGATAGAATGGTATTGGTTGTTACTATTAATGGCAGTGTTGCTGGACTTTCTCTATCCTGTGTGTATGTTACAGATAGAATGGTATTGGTTGTTACTATTAATGGCAGTGTTGCTGGACTTTCTCTATCCTGTGTGTATGTTACAGATAGAATGGTATTGGTTGTTACTATTAATGGCAGTGTTGCTGGACTTTCTCTATCCTGTGTGTATGTTACAGATAGAATGGTATTGGTTGTTACTATTAATGGCAGTGTTGCTGGACTTTCTCTATCCTGTGTGTATGTTACAGATAGAATGGTATTGGTTGTTACTATTAATGGCAGTGTTGCTGGACTTTCTCTATCCTGTGTGTATGTTACAGATAGAATGGTATTGGTTGTTACTATTAATGGCAGTGTTGCTGGACTTTCTCTATCCTGTGTGTATGTTACAGATAGAATGGTATTGGTTGTTACTATTAATGGCAGTGTTGCTGGACTTTCTCTATCCTGTGTGTATGTTACAGATAGAATGGTATTGGTTGTTACTATTAATGGCAGTGTTGCTGGACTTTCTCTATCCTGTGTGTATGTTACAGATAGAATGGTATTGGTTGTTACTATTAATGGCAGTGTTGCTGGACTTTCTCTATCCTGTGTGTATGTTACAGATAGAATGGTATTGGTTGTTACTATTAATGGCAGTGTTGCTGGACTTTCTCTATCCTGTGTGTATGTTACAGATAGAATGGTATTGGTTGTTACTATTAATGGCAGTGTTGCTGGACTTTCTCTATCCTGTGTGTATGTTACAGATAGAATGGTATTGGTTGTTACTATTAATGGCAGTGTTGCTGGACTTTCTCTATCCTGTGTGTATGTTACAGATAGAATGGTATTGGTTGTTACTATTAATGGCAGTGTTGCTGGACTTTCTCTATCCTGTGTGTATGTTACAGATAGAATGGTATTGGTTGTTACTATTAATGGCAGTGTTGCTGGACTTTCTCTATCCTGTGTGTATGTTACAGATAGAATGGTATTGGTTGTTACTATTAATGGCAGTGTTGCTGGACTTTCTCTATCCTGTGTGTATGTTACAGATAGAATGGTATTGGTTGTTACTATTAATGGCAGTGTTGCTGGACTTTCTCTATCCTGTGTGTATGTTACAGATAGAATGGTATTGGTTGTTACTATTAATGGCAGTGTTGCTGGACTTTCTCTATCCTGTGTGTATGTTACAGATAGAATGGTATTGGTTGTTACTATTAATGGCAGTGTTGCTGGACTTTCTCTATCCTGTGTGTATGTTACAGATAGAATGGTATTGGTTGTTACTATTAATGGCAGTGTTGCTGGACTTTCTCTATCCTGTGTGTATGTTACAGATAGAATGGTATTGGTTGTTACTATTAATGGCAGTGTTGCTGGACTTTCTCTATCCTGTGTGTATGTTACAGATAGAATGGTATTGGTTGTTACTATTAATGGCAGTGTTGCTGGACTTTCTCTATCCTGTGTGTATGTTACAGATAGAATGGTATTGGTTGTTACTATTAATGGCAGTGTTGCTGGACTTTCTCTATCCTGTGTGTATGTTACAGATAGAATGGTATTGGTTGTTACTATTAATGGCAGTGTTGCTGGACTTTCTCTATCCTGTGTGTATGTTACAGATAGAATGGTATTGGTTGTTACTATTAATGGCAGTGTTGCTGGACTTTCTCTATCCTGTGTGTATGTTACAGATAGAATGGTATTGGTTGTTACTATTAATGGCAGTGTTGCTGGACTTTCTCTATCCTGTGTGTATGTTACAGATAGAATGGTATTGGTTGTTACTGGTAATGGCAGTGTTGCTGGACTTTCTCTATCCTGTGTGTATGTTACAGATAGAATGGTATTGGTTGTTACTGGTAATGGCAGTGTTGCTGGACTTTCTCTATCCTGTGTGTATGTTACAGATAGAATGGTATTGGTTGTTACTGGTAATGGCAGTGTTGCTGGACTTTCTCTATCCTGTGTGTGTATGTTACAGATAGAATGGTATAGTATGTTCCTGGGTAATGGCAGTGTTGCTGGACTTTCTCTATCCTGTGTGTGTATGTTACAGATAGAATGGTATAGTATGTTCCTGGGTAATGGCAGTGTTGCTGGACTTTCTCTATCCTGTGTGTGTATGTTACAGATAGAATGGTATAGTGTGTTGCTGGACATTCTCTATCCTGTGTGTTTGTTACAGATAGAATGGTATAGTGTGTTGCTGGACATTCTCTATCCTGTGTGTGTATGTTACAGATAGAATGGTGTAGTGTGTTACTGGTAATGGCAGTGTTGCTGGACATTCTCTGTTCTGTGTGTATGTTACAGATAGAATGGTATAGTGTGTTACTGGGTAATGGCAGTGTTGCTGGACATTCTTTATCCTGTGTGCATGTTACAGATAGAATGGTATAGTGTGTTACTGGTAATGGCAGTGTTGCTGGACATTCTCTATCCTGTGTGTATGTTACAGATAGAATGTTAAAGCTTGTTACTGGATAATGGCAGTGTTGCTGGGGCATTTCCTTTCCTTTGTTTCTGATGAAGCAGATTACCGCCCAGCCTTCATGCACCTGTTTGCATTAACCTATACATTGCTCTGAGCAACCACCATTTTGGGTACTCTGTTTGGTCCTGTAGCAGCAATAAACTGGGCAACTTTGTGCCCACATGCTACACCCATAATTAAATCCTACCCAGAGGAGCTTTAAGTTCCAATGCACCACCCCCACAACTAAGGCCCACAAGTACGTGTTACGGTTGTGGCTAACCAAGGCACGGAGTCTATCTAGGAGCCTGATCTTCACTAGAATCTCTGATGGTGGGGACAGGCTGGTCTGCTGACACCTAGCAGGTCGTGGCCCCCAGATGCCATTACCGACACCAGCACCCAAAGATAACAGGATGAGAATGAACAGTCCAGAGTCTGGGAAGTCATTACAGGAGAACCCACAGTGTAAGATGAAAAAACCTGGGAAGGAAACGTCAAGGTGGGAGAAGGACTAACATCACAAAACAGAGACAAGGGCTAGTAAACAAGACAAGCCACAGTCACTCAGCCACGAAGGGACAATTGGGAAGGAGAACCAGGAGGAGAAGGATATTGGATGGGAGCTGGAGACTGGGAGCTGGAGGCAGTCAAAAGAAATGTCACAAGCCAAAGACTGCCACAGGAGAGGAGGTGAAGCTCATGAGAGCCAAACGCTATACTATAATATATCTTTTAAGGAAGCTGCTGACCTGTGATTGGCTAGCAGTTATTTACATGCCATCATGATCAACGTGACGGCATATAACAGTACGGAACATACGCCGAGCAAGGTTTTGCGTGTGCCTCTGGATCAGAGAACATATCTCCCGATAAATATAATCCTTTAGAGACTGTAAAAAAAGAGCAACTAAAATGGTGCATGGCCTCTGTCACACACCATACAAAGAGAGAGACTAGAGGAAGTAACATGTATAGCTTGGAGCAGAGAAGAGCAACTAATATGGTGCATGGTCTGTGTCACACACCATACAAAGAGAGACTAGAGGAAGTAACATGTATAGCTTGGAGCAGGAAAGAACAAATAAAATGGTGCATGGTACCCTCCTCTTCTATCAGCCTAACCTTAACCCTCCATATCCCACAGCCTAACCCTAACCTTCCCTTTCAGCCTAATCTTCCCCTTCTATTAGCTAACCATAGCCTGTCGCAACCCATTCATATCCCTTTAGGGCGACCACAATTTATTTGCAATTGGGTACTTTGTCAAAATAGAGCCCAGGTTCCCTATAAGAAGGATTTCAGCACCTGATACAGACAAAATTCAGCTGTTCGCTGTATGAGTGTTGAAAATCAGCTGATCGGACCGGAAAATGCTTCCCACTGAGGTGATAGAGGCGAACACGATAGAAAAATGAAATGTGCTTGAGATCAGTGGCGTAACTAGGATTGATGGAGTACAGGGGGAAAAAAAACCAATGTGCTCCCCCCATTATTATACTGTTTTCAAAAATAATAAAAATGTGATTATGGCACCCCCTTGGACCTGGGTGTCTATCCGCGCAGAGTGTGGGTCCCTGTTGCGAACTACTCTATTTCGATAGCTCACTCCAGAACTGGCTGGCATATCAATTGCTTACGTCTAACACGGTGCTCCGAAAGGTGAGGATCCCCATTCCCTAATCCTAAATCTCCTCCCACCTACAGCCTAACCCTAAATCCCCCCCCCCGCCCCCATTGCAATTTGGTACCGCATTAGCAGTTACACAAAGCAAATACAGAAAAATGAGTATGACCATTTGTAAAGATACAGAAATGCAGGATTATTATTAGGGCCATAAGACAACAGAGTAGGAGACAGAGACAATGTTCATGAAAGCAAAACTAGTTGCTTCAGGGTCAATAGAATTTACAACCAATGATGAGCAATCATTTCTTGTGCATAAACCAACAATGAAAGATAACATATTCTAAAACTTTGTGTTTGGTAAAAAGACATTTCCAGGTATATATGGGTTGTACTGAGTAACTCATTCATGCCTTTTGATTGT
The DNA here is from genome assembly GCA_011038615.1 of Limnodynastes dumerilii. Taxonomy (NCBI): domain Eukaryota; kingdom Metazoa; phylum Chordata; class Amphibia; order Anura; family Limnodynastidae; genus Limnodynastes; species Limnodynastes dumerilii. The sequence goes on along the minus strand of WWET01003071.1, from coordinate 164,371 downwards.
GCAGTCCATGAATTTGATTCACATTGTCTCGCCTGATGGCCTAGGTCCTAGGAAACATTTGCATAATAAAATTTGACAAAGTGAGTGTCTAGTTCCAATCAGTCTAAAAAAAATGGAAGCTAAAGATTTATCAAGTATTCTCTTTGGTATTGTACAGTTCTGCAAGACAGGAGGGATTCAATAAGAAATGAGATGAAAAACAGAGACGGAAGGCTGAGTTATCTCTACTCTGAATGTGATTTAAGTGTGTTGTGTGATCTTCCAACTTTTGGCTATTAATAATTCACTGTCATGTTAGCCTGAATAACTCTACTAAACAGAACAAATTATGACACTAACAATACATTTGTAAGTGAATAATAATGAATAAGAAGGAAATAAGTATGCGTGGATTCGCAAAAACTGGCAACTGCCATGACACTCCCCTAGTTCTTACGGATCTTTACTGACATCCGCGTCCATAGGGCTACCTTAACTCTCCGTGCGTATCTTTGTGTGCATTTTGCTAAAGTACGTGCGGATTTGCAAACCCGCCTATACCGCCTTATATATATGCTTTCCTACACGCACTTTTTTTACTCCCTGCTTACGGAGTAGTGGCACACCCCTTCTTATGGATCTCATTCGGCACGCATATATTTAGGTGTGTTATTAAGTGTGAATCAGTTCCTATAATAGTAATGATAACAAATATATAAATAGGAATAATAAAAACAGTACAGATACACATTCACAGCCAAAATATTTTACATCATATAACAGTATACAGAAACTATATTTAACATATTTTACTTTTTCATCAAATAAGCTCATGCTCTTAAATCTATTATTTTTGTTTTATGGGAAAAACCACATAAAAGACATAAACACAGTAAATTGCTCCAATGTTCAACAGAATTCCAACATGTACTCTGCAGTCTGATTTTCCATTAACCGGCATAATTTTCCATTGTGTGGTGTCAGCCCTTACAAGAAAAACACATGCTTCATTTGCACTAAGACCGCAGAACAAAGATTGCTTACTTACTGTGTTTATCCAGTTGCCCAATGAGGCGTTTTCCCAGTCCAGAATGACATCATGACAAATATGCACACGGTGTCAGAGTGTTTACTAACAATAACCTGTGTTTACTAATGTTTCACTAATGTTTACTAATGATGTTAAAGTTGAAATGTACATTAAAACCAAAGCAAATGACCAGAAAAGGAAAATACAGTAGATAAGAAATACATCCTTTACCATTCCATTCACCAGCACACCATCAATAGGACCTATAAAAGCAGTCCATATATTGCCAGTTAGTCTATAATTGCATTGGTACATTTAAGCTAAACACATGATTCATCCTACGGATTGTTAGGAAAGTGGAAACATGATAAAGGCTACGCTTATTTTCACACAACATGACCCTCGTTTTTTGCCAAGAGGTATTTAGATTTTCTCAGGTTCATTTTTAATTTTGCTTTTAGAATACATCAAATATGAGACACAAGTAATTGCCTCGGGTCTAAAGTAAGGGACACAGTCACACAGGGTGGAGTGCAAGCTACCTAAAAATGTTATTATATTTTATCATCACAAAACATCAATTTTTTTGTGTTAATAATACTCAAGACTTAGGAATGCAGGACTGGGACAGTAAAAGCAGCCAGACAGATTGCATTCATATTTAGTGTCATAGGCAGGCAAAAAAAAAAAGGTATGCAATATTGTAACATTGTAATATTATGGGACTGCATGATGACATATATTATGATCAGAGACAGACAATACACAATATTAGGACACTACACAGGTGGAGGAAGAAGGTGAGGGTGGAGGAGAAAACCATAGCAGCCACATAGCATGGGTATTAAAATCACGTGTGGGAGGGAAGAAGAGGGAGGAGGGCACACCCTGCAAGGTAATAAGAGGAGTCCAGCCATTAAGACCAAATTTAAAATTAACATAAATAACGCTCAAATCATGGCTCAGTCACACAAACTGCTTTCTAAGCACAATAGCCTTACAAAGGGAGGTAAGGGCAAAGATGTATTTGTATATAGTAGCACACTAAGGACTTAGATCTTATAACTCCTCCTTAATATTGTAACCAGCAAAAAAGTAACATATCATCATAGAGCCTGATTCAGACTTAAGAAGGAGCTTAAAAATTAGAGAGGAAAGTTACTCCTGGGCTAAACAAAGTTGATTGCAGAGGAGTCATATTTCATATGTTGCAGTATTAGAGTTGAGAGGTGATGTTTCCTATCCCGAGTCTAAATAACAGTGTGATAGTAAAGCTGGTCAGTATCTGTGTGCAGTAAGCAATTCAATGATATAATATATCCCTGCATGCAAAGAATACAATTACCTTGACTCCCCGTGCAATCACCATGGTTTAGCCCAGGAGTAACCCATTTCAAGCACTTACTTAAGTCTGGATCCAGCCCTATGAAATCAGCACTAATGTCCTATTCTATTGTGTGCAGTAAGCAATTCAATGATATATCCCTGCATGCAAAGAATACAATTACCTTGACTCCCCGTGCAATCACCATGGTTTAGCCCAGGAGTAACCCATTTCAAGCACTTACTTAAGTCTGGATCCAGCCCTATGAAATCAGCACTAATGTGTAACCCTATTCTATCCCTGTTACCATCTCCTCAATTCACTCACTTCGGGCCAGATCCAGACATAGGTTCACTTTAAGTGCGATCGCATAGCGTAGTTACGTACTAGTAAGTATAATGTTCTCCCCTCGGTTCAAAACCCTCCCTTAACTTTTCCTTGCGTTTCTGCGGTCGTACGTATCGCCTAAGCCAGTCCATACTGTATATTTTAAATCATGGTTGCCGACTTTTGGCAGCTTCCCTCCGGGAGATCCCGGAGAGAAGCTAGCGACACATGTGGGGGCGGGGCTTAATTACGCAGGTTATGCAAATCGTGTCATTAGGTCCCGCCCCCTGGCTCATACTGACCCGTTTTTACCTGAAATAGGGGTCGTGACGGGGCTTGATGCCGCAAATTGCGTCATCAAGTCCATTCCTGTGCCTAGCAACACTAGTATACTAGTGTTGCTAAGCAGGGGGGCAGGACTTGAGGCCGTGAAACCACGGGCCTCAAGTCACTTGCGGGAGATTTGCTGGCTCTCCCGGGATACCGGGAGTAGTGCCCGAATTTCGTGAGTCTGTTTTCAATTCCTCCCTCCACCTGCAACGCGTATTTTCATCTTGCGTAGGGATGACACGCCCCTTCGTATGTAGTTATGAACATGTTACGATCCTAGCTACGATGCTGTGCGCAGTGCGTTACAACAGCCAAATTTACGCATGCAGCATGTGTAAATTCGCTGTCGTACTTAAGTCTGGATCTGGCCTTTCACCTCCATCCCTCTCTGTGACCGTGACACTAGCACTTCACACCCATACTGCCCCCTTACTCCACACTCACTATGACCCTGACACTAGCATTTCTTACCCTTACCCAGGGTTGCCGACTCTCCTGGAATATCCGGGAGACTCCTGAAATTTAGGCAGTTCTTCCAGTATCCCGGGAGAGCCGGCAAATCTCCTGCAAGCCCCACCAGCCAGCAATTACTTCTGTAATTCCTAGCGTTACTAGGGATGTGCGGGGCTTGATGATGTCATCAAGCCCCGTCCGTCCCCTGGATCGCTAGAAAATACAGGAGTGATTGACAGGGGGTGGAACATAATGACACGATTTGCATAAATTGTGTCATCAAGCCCCGCCCCTTGAAGAAATCAATGGCTTCCCTCTGCGATCTCCCGGAGGGAAGCTCTAAAAAGTCGGCAAACCCTGCCCTTACCTCTCCCACTACCCTCCCTCTTACTTTGACACTTGCACTTCACCCCCTTCTTGACCCTCCCTCCACATGACCCTGACACTAGCACTTAACCCCCTTCCTGACCCTTACCCCTCCTCCACCCTCACTATGAACCTGACATTAGCATATCACCCCCTTCCTGACCCACACCTTCCTCCAACTGCACTAGTGCCCTAACACTAGCACTTATTCCCCTTCCTCCTCCATCTCACTTTTACACTAGATCTACACCCCCTACCTGCTCCTTACCCCTCCCTATGACCTTGACTCTAGCACTTCACCCCCTCTCTGCCCCTTACTCCTCCCTTCATCCTCACTATAGCCCTGACACTAGCAGTTCACCCCCTTCACTTGCACCAGAAAAAGCACATTGCATCTCATGGGGCCAGATTTACTAAGCTGCGGGTTTGTTAAAGTGGAGATGTTGCCCATAGCAACCAATAAGATTCTAGCTCTCACTTTCCTATAACATACTAGAGAAGGTCAGCTAGAATGTGATTGGTTGCTATGGACAACATCTCCATTTTTCCGGAGCTTAGTAAATCTGGCCCCTGGAGTCACAAAAAGTCATCCCCCGAAAGGTAATTTTACCATACCCTACCCTTAACCCTTTCCTAACATTAGCCCTCCGTTTCCTGAAGCCTAACCCTAACCTTCCTTGTCTTCAATCCTAACCCTCCATGCTCCGAGGCCTGGCCCTAACCCTTCATTCCCCACAACCTGACCCTAACACTTCATGCTCCGCAGCCTGACCCTAACCCCCCCATGCCGTGCAACCTAACCCTAACCCTCTATTACCCACAGTCTGACCCTAACCCCCCATACTCTGCAGCCTAACCTTAGCCTTTTAACCACCGCAGCCTAACAATAAACTACCCACCTCAACCGGCTCAGCCTGTAGCAATTGGAAATGGGGAAACAGCTCATTTCTATCTTCAAACAAGGATATAGCTTCCATTCAGCTGTCGGCTGTATCGTGTTCAAAATGCGGCTACTCGGACCAGCAACCGCCTCCCTGCTGGGTCTTCCACAGGTTAATTTACCAAAAGTTTTTGTCTCCTTTAAACAACAACTATTTTTTTCCAGGAACACATAAATGAAGTGCACAGGTTTTCATTAGCCCCAGTAATGGAAAAATTCAACATATGACTCCTTTATTGGTGGTGTTAGATAACGTTCTCCCATACGAGGCTTCTTTCAAGACACTTTCCTGTTTGACTCTTTTAGGGTGGGAAACAAGAAGCCAAGAAAAGTCACTCAACGAAACGACCAAACAGATCCGCTGTGGTTGTGACAAACATTCCAGTCAGTATTTTCCGCAGGTCAGCCAGCATCACCTTTCTCTCCTTCCTTCCCTCGTTCCGTCATATCGCTGGACCAACGTTACTTCATCGTTTCTCAGCTGCTTTCAGATTGTTGCACCACAAAAAAAAATTCTTCTTTATCCGCTTCGGTGTCTCATTTTCCAAAAATACCTGGCACACTTACTTCCAGAATATTATTCCTTTTGTTACAGGAAAAGATCATTTCAAGAGGCAGCAGAAATCTGGTTCAAGAGGTCAGAAGGCCATTTCCTCGCTCACCTGGTTATCTGCTCATTTCTGGTTGTTTATTACGATTATTATTTTTTATTTTAGGATTATTTTTTTTCATTTTCTCAAGCAATGCGTTCCTCCCTTCCTTTCCTACAGGAAGGAGGATTTATTTATCCTTTCCCCCGTTCTTTAGATTCCGAATGTTCCCATTGCTACCGAGAAAATTCCCAGCACAGGGGATAGAATAAAATATTTAGAAAATTTAGAGCATGTAGAGAAATATATTTTATGTGACTTAAAGGAAGCCAAGCAATGTAACCAAGCAATGAGAAAGGCAAGTCAGATACTTGGTTGTATAGGGAGAGGGATGAGGGATTACCAGCCCTTGAGAAAGCTGGGTTTAGAGCCAGGGTGTAGAGCCGGGGAAATTGGAGGGGCTGTGAAAAAAGGACCGTTCAGATTTAGCTGAAAAAGCCGGGTGCGGTGAAAAAAGCCGGCTTCTAAACTCAGTGTGAACGCTCAAGCCGGCTACTGAAAGCTGGTGTCAGAGCCGGCTAAAAAGAAGGGGTTTAGCCGTCTCTGAACAGTTTAGAAGCCGGCTTTTTCATTTAAAAAAGCCGGTGTTTTCAGGTAATCTGAACGGGGTATTAGCGTCACACTCCGTGTTATTTGTGGTGCAAATTTTACCTACCTTAATAGATGAGAAAAAGTGCACTGCGAGCTTTCCTGTCTTCTAAGCAACTTGCATCAGGCTCTTATAATAATAATAGTAGTAATAATAATAGTAATAATAATAGTGTATGGGCACAAAACAACCAAGTTCAATACAGCCACATGACCATATACATAGTGCAAGAGTAGGGCAGGACTCCTTATTGTACACTGGCTAAAAGGTTCTGAATAGTGCGAGCACGGCAATGTGAATGCACTAAAACAATGCAAAATAACGATTTTATTACAAAATAAAAATGCAAAAATGATATATTTTTACTATAAATATTAAATATTTGACAACAGCACAACGCTTCAAGAGCAGTTTCCAAACTTTGGTAATGTGTTTCACGTCTGAAATTGTAGGCAGTGGAGCGTCAGTTCCCTGGACCGAAACATGAACCTTTTCTGGTTCAAATGTCTTGAAGTAAACAGGGCTTATTTCTGTATGTGTTTGGCTCTGGATTGAGTGCACTTTGCTTGGGCCACGCCTCTACTTTACCTTTCATACATGCTTCCACCCTTTCTCTACCTCAACAGGTCCCTCAGAACGCAGGCCACCGCAGCTTCGAGTTGCGTTAAGGTCTGAATATGGTACGATTGTGTGTGTTATGTTTCTAAGTATGAGCAGTGCAAAATCACGCTGATACACGGTACGAGAGACTACTATGTGCACCTCTGGAGGTCACCTCTGGATTGGGTCCAGTAACTGGCGTGTCCTGTACAATGGACCTTTAATCGTTTCCACTATCTGTCCGTAGAAGGAGAGGTCATTAGTGCTATGTTATGTCTAACACAAGAGCTAGTCGGAGGCTGTTCTCAGCTAGGAGGGTGAGAAAGAAAACATTCCACAGATTCCAAGCTTTTATTTTTAGTCCTTTAAGTTTTCCAATGCTGACCAGTGAAATGTGAAGGGGAGAACAACCTGCATTACAGATGGACCAGGCCTTTCTTTTAACAATGGGCATTAAGACATTGGTGTGGGTCACCGTTGTGAACGGCCCTTTTTCGAAAGGGCTGATCTCTCCCAGCCAGTTCCGAACCAGAGTCCCCTCCCCGCAGCCTTACCCTAAGACTCTCCTTCCTGAAGCCTAACCCTAAGACTCTCCTCCCCGCTGCCTGACCCCAAGTCTCCCTTCCCTGCCCTTTCATAACCCTAACCCTCCCTTCCATGCAGTCTGACCCTTAGAAAACCCTCCTGCAGCCTAACCCTCTCTTTCCTGTAGCCTGACCCTAAAACTCCCCTCCCAACAGCCTAACCCTAAGATTTTTTTCCCTTCAGCCTGACCCTAAGACTCCCCTTCCATTAGCCTAACCCTAAGACACCCCATAGAGTGTGGCATTTCTAAGTGTGCCGATTGGCAGACTAACCCATTCAAAAAAATTATTTCAGAAAATAACGGTAATGAGCTCTTGGCTGTCTATTTCTAAACCAGCATTTTCTCATTGGCGACTCCCCCCGTTTAGATATACCGGATCCCAATACTCGTCTTTACACCAGAAACTGATTTGTAGAAAATATCATTTAAAACCAGGGCTGGAAGGTGAAAGACTTGGACTCCATAGCAAGGACGTGGACTAAAGTCTGGAGGGGCGGAACAAAGCAGAGCCAGGCGGGACTGAGGGCAGAGCTGGACGGGACTGCTGCCTGATAGAAGCTGCCAGCTTAAAACATCGTTCGACACTCCATGTATGAGGCTATCTCCAAACTCCATTCACTGGGCCATATCCAAAACTCTGTCACTACAGCAGTCAGAACTCTGTCCGCAGCAGCAGAGGGCTTACAATAGCGGATCACTTACTATAATTTAAATACCTTCCTCCTCCCACTACGCGAACACTGCATGCATGGTGGATCGTCCAGCCGTCGGAAAGGCTTCCAGCATGAAGGATCCAGATCCACATTGGAAGTGTTACGTGTGTACGTGCTCTGTATTGAAATGCAATTTTCTTCCTCACGCAGGACAGGATTCAAAGATACGTGTTTAATATGTGCGTTTCTTTACCCATGTACACAGCAAGGCAACACCCATGATACTCTCCTCGGCCGGATGGGTTTTCAGTTTCTTTGGCCTCCATAGGGCACCCTTGTCTACTTACACGCGCATGTAACTTACACACGTGCATATTTATCTAACCACGCCCCCAAATACCCATTCAAATGCTTCCCCTGCCCACTTTCACGTAACTTCTACAGTCCGGATAAAAACCACGCCCCTTCCGTACGTATGTCCCTAAGTGCGATTCACAAGTCCGTGATGAAAGTACTTTACGTGCGTAAATACTATGTAATGTGCGTGGAAAAAGTTACGACGCATGCGCAGTTAATCCGCTCCTAAAAATACGCACGTAACCCCACGCAAAAACGGATCTGTGAATACGGTATGCAGATTGCAGAAGACACCCACATTTCTTAAATCTGGATCCAGTCCACTGAGTGCAGACTATCTCCACACTCCACTCACTGAGAGCAGGCCACCACCACACACTCCCCTTACTAAGTGCAGGTACCTTCCACACTCCACTTACTAATCTACACTCCCCTCACTGAGTGCATGCTATATCCACAATCCCCTGAGTGCAGACTCTCTACACCAGCGATTCACAACCAGGGTTCCGTGGAACCCTGGGGTTACCCAACAGGTCGCCAGAGGTTCCCCGAGTTTCCACATAGTAGCAGTGATTACCCGGCCCAGACTTCAGTTCAGCTGTCAGTTTTAGCGCATACTGCCCAGCATTTTCAATATGGAAAACGGGGCAAATAAGTCCAATACATTTTGCAATAAACCCCAACCCGTTTGTCTGCTGCACGGGGCAAAATCAGCATGGAAGAGGGAATAAACATAAGAAAAAACATCTTATCAGGACAAACCAAAATGCAGACGGGACTGTCCAGCTGGAATCGGGACAGTTGGGAGGTATGGTTTGTGTCATCTGCTTTGTAGTCTTGTGGCGGCATTTCATGGTGAGAAGGAGCTGCAAGGAGCATTTGTGGAGGTATTTATAGGTGACAGGGGGTGAGTCATTTAAAGATGAGAGGGGACATGTTACTATGCTTTTTAATATGTTACCAAACGCCTGCCTCAAATTATTGCAATATTTAGATATTTTTTTTATAGAATACCTTTCCTAACAATATTTGTATATCTTTTACCTTAAATTTTATACAGGGGATCCCCGAAACTCAGATTTTCTTTCTAAGGGGTTCCACTACTGCAAAAAAGTTGAGAAAGGCTGGTGTGTACACTCCACTGACTGAGCTACACTCCGCTCCCAGAGTGCAGGCTCCATACTCCATTGACTGAGCTACAGTCCCCTCCCAGAGTGCAGGCTCCACACTACACTGACTGAGCTACAGTCCCCTCCCAGAGTGCAGGCTCCATACTCCATTGACTGAGCTACAGTCCACTCCCAGAGTGCAGGCTCCACACTCCACTGACTGAGCTACTCTCCCCTCACCACACTGACTGAGCTACACTCACCTCAGAGTGCAGGCTCCACACTCCACTGACTGAGCTACAGTCCCATCCCAGAGTGCAGGCTCCACACTCCACTGACTGAGCTACAGTCCACTCAGAGTGCAGGCTCCACACTCCACTGACTGAGCTACAGTCCCATCCCAGAGTGCAGGCTCCACACTCCACTCAGAGTGCAGGCTCCACACTCCACTGACTGAGCTACAGTCCCATCCCAGAGTGCAGGCTCCACACTCCACTGACTGAGCTACAGTCCACTCAGAGTGCAGGCTCCACACTCCACTGACTGAGCTACATCCCACTTAGAGTGCATGCTAAGCACTCCACTCAGAGTGCAGGCTATCTCCAGAAATTTCCCCTGAGTGCAGCCTCTCTCACACCCAGCAGGTGAGAAGGCGGCGCTAGGACCCTGCGTCTCCCGCGGCTGCACAGCTGTCTCCCCCAGTCTGTCTGTCTGTCCCGGGGAGACATTAATAGCAGCTCACAGGCGCCGCGGCCTCTCTCCCGCACCCACACTCCAGGCTCCCCTCTCTCCCGCAGCTATGGGTCCACCCGAGGGCATCGAGCGCTTTATCAGCCCGGGGAAGGGCCGGGGCATGCGGGCTCTGCGCCACTACAAGCCGGGAGATCTGCTCTTCTCCTGCCCGGCCTACACCTGCGTGCTGACCGTCAACGAGCGAGGCAACCACTGCGATCACTGCTTCACCAGGTACTGAGCCCCGCTACTCCCCTCCCCCGGCCGGGGCCCCGCTCTCCTCCTGCAGGCCGGGGCCCCCCCGTGCAATGCCCGCTTATTACATGGATTACGGCGGCGGCTCTGCGGCACGTGGGAGGAGGCGATGGGGGAGCCGGGTCCTAACGCCGACCCTCAGACACACTGATCCAAACCACGTGACCCATTTGGTCCTGATTAATAGCCCCCCTCATTCTGCTATATATCATTATTATTAGACATTATTATCATCACACAGGGGCAAAGTGCTCTATCTCCCCCACCCCATGTCTATGTAAGGCAGCAAAATGGCTTCTTAGGTCTCCATGTGGTCTCTAGTAGTCATGGGTTACATGATACCCCCTATAAGGGTGCATCTGTGGCCCCTTCACTTCAAATATAATGACTTAAACCAGTAAATGTAATCCAATAAGGACATACCCTCCAACATTGTTTACTGGAAAATCGGTTCACCTGGGGGGGCATGTCCATGAAGGGGTGTGGCTTGTCTAGAGAAGGGGCGGGTCTATAAACTATTTTTATTTTACACCTTATTATATGAGCTTAGAACTCACAGGAGAGGGTCTTGTCATTATAGCAGTGCTGAAGGAGTCTATCCCTGCAGCTTTGCTATAGTGATCAGATGTTTCAGGACTGGAAGGTGAGTATAGGGGGGTAGGGAATTTCTGGGTCAGAATCCGGTACAAGAGCCCATTTAGCCGGAACAGACCACTAAAAAAAAAAAAGGTACTGTACCTGCTAAATAGGTACAGTTGGAGGGTATGTAAGGAGATCTTATGTTATCTATAATGTATTGGTGATGTAGGAGAAGGGTTACAAAGATGACTCTTAGGGCCCGATTTAATTAGCCGCGATGACGGGAAAAAGGTGCTAATTTTCCCGTCATTTACAAATTTTGCCAATTTTTATGCGCACCTCTATGAGGCGTGCATAAAAATCCTCCCAAAATAGCACAATTAGCTTCGTGCCACAACTAACGCCGGGGTGACCAACCGTCCCGTTTTGCCTGGGATTGTTCCGGTTTTCACTCTTAAATCCCGCGTCCTGGCCAAACGCTTCCCAGGACGCGTAAAGTCCCGGTTTTAAGTGACTTCCGGGAAAGCAGCCCTTTCACCCGCCAACAATCTACTCTGTACAAAAAAAATTAAAAAATCCCTTTGCGCATGCGCGGGTTGTGGGAGGAAGTGAAGATAGGACGTGCCTTCTAGAAGACGCCGGTCGTTGCGGAGCTAGCAGCGTAAGTCAGGCTGAAGTGGCTTCAGAAGACCGCTGCGGAGGAGGAAGGAAAGACAGAGAAAAAGGTAAGTATAAGTACAATGGCTGAAGAAATATGATGGAATAATATGCTTGGAGAAATTGAAGTGGGCTGACCCACTATGCTGGGGAATACTGAGTGGGGATGACACACCATGCTGGGGAATACTGAGTTGGAATGACACACCATGCTGGGGAATACTGAGTTGGAATGACACACCATGCTGGGGAATACTGAGAGAGGATGACACACTATGCTGGGGAATACCGAGTGGAGATGACACTATGCTGGGGAATACTGAGTGGGGCTGACACACTATGCTGGGGAATACTGAGTTGGAATGACACACCATGCTGGGGAATACTGAGTGGGGATGACACACCATGCTGGGGAATACTGAGT
>WWET01003071.1:119357-135607 GCA_011038615.1 Limnodynastes dumerilii | reverse complement strand
ATAATATAATATAATAGTATTAGAGATGAGGTGATAAATAACAGTGTGATAGTAAAGTTGGTCAGTATCTGTGTAATAATATATTAATAATATAATAGTATTAGAGATGAGAGGTGATAAATAACAGTGTGATAGTAAAGCTGGTCAGTATCTGTGTGCAGTAAGCAATTCAAAGATATATCCCTGCATGCAAACACTACAATTTCCCTGACTCCCCCTGCAATCAACATGGTTTAGCCCATGAGTAACTTTCCTCTCAATTTCAAGCTCCGTCTTAAGTCTGGATCAGACCCAATGTTCCTAAATTGTCATAAAATTCTGATTTATGTGTTCTATTGAAAAGATTTGTATTATTTAAACACTCCCAGTACAGAACTCTGGAGAGGATCCAGACTCTTAATGAGTCACGGGCCAGATCTAGAGTTATGTTTTCATTACGTTTCCTAGCGTAGCGTATTTACTAGACACTCCCCTTGGTCGTACGTACTTTAGCCGTGTTTTGCTTTCCAAACCCTACCTTAACTTTTCCAAGCGTTACTCCTGATGGCCGTAATGGCAGGACGTACTTACGCTGCTAAGCACGCCCATACTGTACAATTTAAATGCCTCACCCCGCCTCCGAAGCGTAATCGCGGGTGACGTATGGCTGGCACGCCCCCTCCGTATGTAGTTACGCTGCAGTTACGTCACAGGCCCTTACTCTCAAGTTACGTGTGGTAACATCTGCCTCGCACATGCGCAGTAAGTAAGTACTAATGAGCGCTTTTACGCTAGCGGCTATCGGAAAAACACGAGCGTACGTAGTTCTGGATGTACCCCAATGTATTTATAAACAGCGCTACGGTATAATACTCTTACATGGAGGGCCGAGCGCTGTGTTAAGCTGCCAACCTCTGACCGCTTGCTTAAAGTGCAATGGGAGCGGCTGCCGCGGGCCCCCCTTCTCCTTTAGACCTCGTAGCAGCTGCTCCCCTTTCACCCCCTGTAGTTATGACCCTTGGAGGAATGTCTGTTGTTGTAGAACAAACATTAGACATTAGAAATCCCAGTGTTGTGAAACTACTAGTTCCATCATGCATGCAGCCAATGCTGTCGGGAGCATGCTGGGAGTTGTAGTTTTACAACAATTTTATTGCTGTCGCCCTGTCTTAGGTCTGTACTTTTCTTATGTTATAGAAATAATAAGCAAGTCGATTGCCCTCCTTATTCAGTAGAGATGTCGTTATCTACCTTCTCTTGCATCTCTCTTCCCAAATTGTGGGCCGTATTCAGAGATCCGTTTTTGAGGAAAATTCCGTGCGTATATTTAGGATCGGATTAACTGCGCATGCGTAGTCACTTTTATACGCAGTTAACGTAGAGGATACACGCGGAAGTGCCTAAGGGTCGGACTTGTGAATCGGGGCGTAGAAAAATCCGCACCTAAGTCCGTCGGAAATATACGCACGGAAGGATTTGCATAGAAATGGGTGGGGGGGAGCGTTTAAATGATGGAAAGTGGGCGTGATTATAGATATAAGGCCGGAATTATACGCACGGACGACACAAACGCTTGGAAGTGAGTGCGGATAGTTAATGGCAGTCTATGGAGGTGGAAGTCTCCGAGAGGACGGGGAAAGCAAGGGGAGTGACTGGGGTTTTGGTAGGTGTAACTTGCTCCATCCATGCATAGATTTACGGCCCGATCGCCAGACGGATCTCTGAATACGGCCCTGTGTTATTAATGGCTTAATTGGGTTGTTTTCTTTTTACAGTGGGTGGAAAGTTGATATAATTTAGGGCTTAGCCACAACAGAGCAAAAAAATAAAACTAAATGATCTGTTTGTTAATGACCTGCAATTAAAGGTGCCCTCAATCTGTACCAAGCATCTTTAATTAAATAAAATCTAGTAATATGCAATACAGAATGCAGAATGCATTGATCTCTTCCTCTATTTATTCCTTTAGGTTAACTGTAACGGCTTTACCATTGAAGACGAGGAGCTGTCCCATATAGGATCCGCCATTTTTCCCGAGTAGGTGACATTACTTTGCTGTATCATTTCTTTAAATGACATCTACATAAGAGCTGTGCTTTTCATTTCAATTCAAAGTGGTTGTAAAGCATCTTTCAGCTGTAAAAGAGCATAGGGACAGACCCAGAACGGGTGAGGGTCTCCGGTGCGAAAGGCTGATTTTCGGACCTAACTGTAACCCTCCATCTACCACAGCCTGTCCCTAACCCGCACAGATAGGTTACTCACCTGTTCCTGGTCCGGCGGAGGGATATCGCATACGGCGGAAGGACAGCGGTAATTGCGAAAGTGAATGGGTATAGTATGTTAAACGGCATACTCACCCATTCACTAAAATGGGTGAGTAAATGGGACTTTAGAAAATTTACTTTTGGAAGTCCCATTTTCGCCAATTACAATCTCGTACCGGAGAGTGTAACCGTCCAGAACTACGTACGCTAGCGATTTTGCGCTAGCTGCTGACGCTAAATCGCCCATTAGTATTTACTGCGCATGTGTGACACGTAACTCTCACGTTCATCCATACAACACCCGTACTAACATTTGGCAGGAGGAGGGAGGCCTTTAAATCGTACAGTATGGGCCAGGTTAGGCCGTTACGTAAAAAAGTTGAAAAGTTAAGGTAGGGTTTGGAAAGCGCAAAACGTCCAAAGTACGTACAAACGAGGGGAGTACATAGAAAATACGCTAGCGTAATTACGCTACGCGATGTTACAAGCACTTAGGTCTGGATCTACCCCATAAACACTATGTAAAGGAGTCTGCCTGTGTATAGGACTAAAAAAACGCCACAACCTGGTCTTCCCAGAATCCTTTGCAGCTAGATGGTATCCTTAACAACCATAGACCGTATCCAGACCCCCGCACGTTTTCCGTACAAAAGTGCTGTAACCATAACAACTGGACAACGAGGGCTTCATTTCTATTTATTTTTTCTTTCAGTTGGTTGCTATGGGTTACAGAACCCCGAAGCTTAGCTACTTTTGCATAAGAAATCTCTTCTTGGCATTCCCAAATAAACTTTACTAAACCCTATTTCAAGCAGCTGTGTTCCACAGTCTGCACTGCACAAGCAGAAGGCAGGGCCCACTGATTAAAAACACGCCTGTACATTTAGCAGAAATTGGTGGCCCTGGGGCCAAAAATGGCCCTCGACTCCTCGTGCTTCACCAGATTTGTTACACCTGTGTAAGATGCTTGCTGATAGGTTATTACAGACTGTTCTCTTTGGATGAATAGTAATAATTGTTTTATTTTAACTTACTGAGATTACAGTGAACATCGGGGCCCTTTTTGACGACCTGTCTCTGTCATAGAGTACATCAGAGTTGGTTGTTAATATTACAGCGCCCTGTTGCTCTCTGTGCCTTGTTCTCCAGTAAGCTCCAATCCCTTGTTGTGCCGTCGGACAAGTTGTGTTGGTAGAACATATGGCACAAGGTTACAGACAAGGAGTTCTGAGGGAGATAGTGGAGAAGTCCGGATTAAATCTAATCTGTGGCCGAGCGCGGTAATTCTTTTATGCTGCGCTCAGATGCTTTTATTGTCAGATATTATTGTTTTCAGAGACCTGAGAATTAACGTCGGCATCAGATTTTTTTTTACCTTTTTACCTCCTTGTTGACCTCTGGCACAAATCTCTTTAAGGCTGCATATTAGCAATGGATATAGGACTTCTGTGATCTCTATATAAGGTTTATGCGTTGTCATGTGACCTGTCGTGACACAACCAGAAGGGTAACTGGAGAGATGTGAACTGTTATATATTAATGTTTTTTGGTGCTTTTTTTTCTTTGATTGTTTTTTTATTTTTTTTTTATTTTTTATTTACTCTGAATTATTGTTTTAATTCTTTCTTGTGATTGTGTAACTCTAATCCTGACCTCCGTGTCTGTTGCAGCGTTGCGTTAATGAATCACAGCTGCTGTCCCAACGTGATTGTAACTTACAAGGGCACCGTCGCTGAGGTCAGAGCCGTGGAAGACATAAATCCTGGAGATGAGGTGACCGTCGTAGAGATTCTGAAACATGGCTGGCTCTAGTTTTAATGTTGCTTTTCTAGTTAGATGCCTCTGGTGGGGTTCGCCTCCTTCCCGTACTGTGCAGAGCAATATACCCATAGGTTGTGCTAAGGGGAGGTGGAGCTAAGTGCTTTCTAGTTGTATCAGAGTAATAGACACACCCCCTGAATGCATGGCCACACCCACGCAGTGATGTGGTCACGCCCCTGGTGATATGACCACACCCCTTATTGGGACTTGCAGTGTTTCTTCAGCCACCAATGTTGGTGTCACTCATATCGTTATCCAAGCAATCCACGCAGATTTTTTTTTTTGTTCTCCTGATGAGTATCTGACAGCAAGGAGGGTGCGAGCACAAGGGGGAGGCATTAATTACTTTAAATTTACAGTATGGTTTTGGTAAACGCCCATTGCGCTATTCAGACTTTCAAACTGCTGCAGCTCCGAACACCATCGGCAGTCTGAATCCTGTACATTAGCCTCTATGGACTGTATCAGTTATCCGATTTTGCTGCATTTAGAATGCAGTCCTTCGGGAAGTCTATTCTGTACATTGTCATACAAGCCCCGCCCACTTTCCATCCCAGCTCCTCCTCCTTATCTGAAGCGGGCCCGTCTGTGTGACAGAATCTGTCAGAGGCTGGCGGCTTAAAATGGCGCTGGACACTCCATGTATGAGTGCTTACGGTGTGGGGAGAGCGGCTTCCATGGGCCCCCCCATAATCCAGGCCCCATAGCAGTTGCACCACTGTAGTTAAGCCCCTGGGAACAAATGATTTTTAATTATTTTGCATGCAGGAAAAATACTTTTCTTTAACGCATAGAACTCACACACGGAATGCTTACTGAAAACAGATACTGACCAGCTTTACTATTACACTGTTATTTAGACTTGGGCTGGGAAATATCACCTCTCAACACTAGTACTGTTTGCAACAGATGAAATATGACTCCCCTGCAATCACCATGGTTTAGCCCAGGAGTGACTTTAAGTTCTTATTTTAAGAAGATTCTTCAGTGTGAATCAGGTCCTTAATTTCAAGCTCCTTCTTAAGTCTGGATCAGACCCAATGTTCCTAAATTGTCATAAAATGATGATTTATGTGTCCTATTCTATTGAAAAGATTTGTATGTTTTAAACACTCCTAGTACAGAACCCTGGAGAGGATCCAGACTCGTAATGAGTAACGGGCCGGATCTAGAATTACGTTTTCATTACGTTTCCTAGCGTACCGTACTTATTAGACACTCCCCCCCCCGGTCGTACGTAGTTTAGCCGTTTTGCGCTTTCCAAACCCTCCCTTAACTTTTCCAGGCGTTACTTCTGTCAGCCGTAATGGCTGCACATACTTACGCTGCTAAACGCGCCCATACTGTACGATTTAAATGCCTCCCCCCGCCTCTGAAGCGTAATCGCGGGTGACGTGTGGCTGGCACACCCCCTTCTTATGTAGTTACGTGTGGTAACATCTGCCTCGCGCATGCGCAGTAAGTACTAATGAGCGCTTTTACACTAGCGGCTATCGGAAAAACACAAGCGTACGTAGCTCTGGATGTACCCCAATGTATTTATAAACGGCGCTACGGTATAATACTCTGACATGGAGGGCTGAGCGCTGTGTTAAGCTGCCAACCTCTGACCGATTACGTAAAGTGCAATTGGTGCGGCTGCCGCTGGGCCCCCCTTCTCCTTTATGACCCTTGGAGGAATGTCTGTTATTCTAGAACAAGCATTAGACGTTCGAAATCCCAGTGTTGTGAAACTACTAGTTCCATCATGCTTGAAGGCAATGCTGTCGGGAGCATGCTGGGAGTTGTAGTTTTACAACAATTTTATTGCTGTCGTCTGTCCTAGGTCTGTACTTTTCTTATGTTATAGAAATAATAAGCCAGTCGATTGCCCTCCTTATTCAGTAGAGATGTCGTTATCTACCTTCTCTTGCATCTCTCTTCCCAAATTGTGGGCCGTATTCAGATATCCGTTTTTTGAGGAAAATTCCGTGCGTATATTTAGGATCGGGTCAACTGCGCATGCGTAGTAATTTTATATGCAGTTAACGTAGAGGATACGCGCGGAAGGATCTTGTGAATCGGGTGTAGAAAAATCCGCACCTAAGTCTGACGGAAATATACGCACGGAAGGATTTGCATAGAAATGGGCGGGGGCAGCGTTTAAATGATGGAAAGTGGGCGCGATTAAAGATATAAGGCCGGAATTATACGCACGGACGACACAAACGCTCGGGAGTGAGTGCGGATAGTTAATGGCAGTCTATGGAGGCAGAAGTCTCCGAGAGGACGGGAAAAGCAAGGGGAGTGACTGGGGTTTTGGTGGGTGTAACTTGCTCCGTCCTTGCGTATATTTGCGGCCCGATCGCCAGACGGATCTCTGAATACGGCCCTGTGGTGTTAATGGCTTAATTGGGTTGTCTTCTTTTTACAGTGGGTGGAAAGTTGATATAATTTAGGGCTTAGCCACAACAGAACGAAATGATCTGTTTGTTAATGACCTGCAATTAAAGGTGCCCTCAATCTGTACCAAGCATCTTTAATTAAATAAAATCTAGTAATATGCAATGAATGCAGAATGCATTGATCTCTTCATCTATTTATTCCTTTAGGTTAACTGTAACGGCTTTACCATTGAAGACGAGGAGCTGTCTCATATAGGATCCGCCATTTTTCCAGAGTAGGTGACATTACTTTGCTGTATCATTTCTTTAAATGACACCTACTACCCTTTTCACATCACCCCCCCGGCAATATCCTGGGTTCACAGATCCGGGATATTGTCGGGACAGCAGAGGATCCCAGGGGCACAGACCCCGTTTCACACTGCAGGGCAGACCCGGGAAATTCCGAGACCCGGGTCTGCCCTGTCGTCATCAGACAGAGTAATTTGTTTACCGTTGCTCTGGCAACACTTGTTGCCAGGGCAACAGTAAACAAATTGCACCAATCAAGTGCGTTAGGTGCTACCCGGGTTGAAAAACCCTGGTAGCACCTTTCACACTGCACCCCTACCCGTGTCGGACCCGGGAATAACCCTTCTTTTTACCCGGGTTGAATTCCCGGTTCTTCTGACACGGGTCCACCAGAAGTGCACCTTTCACATCTCCATGAAATACCCGGGATTTTGCCGAGATCCGGGTTTTTGGCGAAAATCCCGGGTATTTCATGGTGATGGCAAAGGGGTATGAATAAGAGCTGTGCTTTTCATTTCAATTCAAAGAGGTTGTAAAGCATCTTTCAGCTGTAACAGAGCATATACACTATGTAAAAGAAGCCCATGTATAGGACTAATAACGCCACAGCCTGGTCTTCCCAGAATCCTTTGCAGCTAGATGGTATCCTTAACAACCATGGACCGTATCCAGACGTATCCGTACATGCAGGGCTGTGTCCGTCCGCATGAGAGAGGGGCGTGAACTCCCCCTGTCGCTCCCCTCTCTCGTTCTAGAATAGTGTGACTTACCCTGCCATAAGGCAACCGTAAGTTACACTTGCAGATCAGTGGTCCGTCCGACCGCCGATCCGCGTGTAAGTGGGTGTTACCACCCACACTTTAAATTTTACACACTTAACCCCCGCCCACCTTTGCGGAAGCACAGCCACTTTTAACTTAAAAGCCATCGTACGGAACTTGGAACGATGGAAGCTAAGTTATTGAAAATAATGTACATAGACTTTGCATGTGGCAGTGGACTAACTAAGCATCCGGGGCCGGATCCAGAACTACGTTGAAACGATACGCATGCGCAGTAGCTACTGTTTAGTGAACTATGTCCGTCTATGGAAGACGGACGTAGTTCTGGATCCGGCCCCCGGTCCCAGATTATTATATTGGGAACTGCACCAAAAGTGCTGTAACCATAACAACTGGAAAATGAAGGCTTCCTTTCCATTTATTTATTTTTCTTTCAGTACAGTATAAATTAGCACAGTTGGTTGCTATGGGTTACAGAACCCCCAAGCTTAGCTACTTTTGCACAAGAAATCTCTTCTTGGCATTCCCATATAAACTTTACTAAACCCTATTTCAAGCAGCGATGGTCTGACTTTGGGTCCCCGTTGTGAACAGTCCTATTTCGATAGGCCCATTCGCTCCAAGCTAGTTCTGAACTGGCTGAGATATCGATTGCTTATCGATGAGGCATAATAGTCGATCCCAGAGCACCCATCCGCAGCCTAACCTAAGTCTCCCCTACCCTGCAACTTAACCCTAAGTCCTCCCGACCACCCCCCCACCCCGCAGCCTAACCCTAAGTCTCCCGAGAGGGTTACTCACCTCTCCAGTGGTTCGCCGGCGGCGCTTCCAAAAATGATTCGCATATTCACCCATTCCAAAAAATTAGAGACAGCCGAAAAGCAACACGAGTGTCGTGGGAGTGAAAGTTTTTACGCTGGAACGGTAATACGCTCCGCTCTTAGGTCTGGATCAGGCCCCTGTTGCTTCACCTGTGTAAGATGCTTGCTAATAGGTTGTTACAGACTGTTCTCTTTGGATGAATTGTAATAATTGTTTTATTTTAACTTACTGAGATTACAGTGAACATCGGGGCCCTTTTTTGAAGACCTGTCTCTGTCATAGAGTACGTCAGAGTTGGTTGTTAATATTACAGCGCCCTGTTGCTCTGTGTGCCTTGTTTTCCAGTAAGCTCCAATCCCTTGTTGTGCCGTCGGACAAGTTGTGTTGGTAGAACATATGGCACAAGGTTACAGACAAGGAGTTCTGAGGGAGATAGTGGAGATGTCCGGATTAAATCTAATCTGCGGCCGAGCGCGGTAATTCTTTTATGCCGCACTCAGATGCTTTTATTGTCAGACATTATTGTTTTCAGAGACCTGAGAATTAACGTCGGCATCAGATTTTTTTTTACCTTTTTACCTCCTTGTTGACCTCTGGCACAAATCTCTTTAAGGCTGCATATTAGCAATGGATATAGGACTTCTGTGATCTCTATATAAGGTTTATGCGTTGTCATGTGACCTGTCGTGACACAACCAGAAGGGTAACTGGAGAGATGTGAACTGTTATATATTAATGTTTTTTGGTGCTTTTTTTTCTTTGATTGTTTTTTTATTTTTTTTTTATTTTTTATTTACTCTGAATTATTGTTTTAATTCTTTCTTGTGATTGTGTAACTCTAATCCTGACCTCCGTGTCTGTTGCAGCGTTGCGTTAATGAATCACAGCTGCTGTCCCAACGTGATTGTAACTTACAAGGGCACCGTCGCTGAGGTCAGAGCCGTGGAAGACATA
Organism: Limnodynastes dumerilii; assembly: GCA_011038615.1. Taxonomy (NCBI): domain Eukaryota; kingdom Metazoa; phylum Chordata; class Amphibia; order Anura; family Limnodynastidae; genus Limnodynastes; species Limnodynastes dumerilii. Next base: position 126,307 of record WWET01003071.1, on the reverse strand, counting down.
AATCCTGGAGATGAGGTGACCGTCGTAGAGATTCTGAAACATGGCTGGCTCTATTTTTAATGTTGCTTTTCTAGTTAGATGCCTCTGGTGGGGTTCGCCTCCTTCCCGTACTGTAAAGAGCAATATACCCATATGTTGTGCTAAGGGGAGGTGGAGCTAAGTGCTTTTCTAGTTGTATCAGAGTAATAGACATGCCCCCTGAATGTATGGCCACACCCACACAGTGATGTGGTCACGCCCCTGGTGATATGACCACACCCCTTATTGGGACTTGCAGTGTTTCTTCAGCCACCAATGTTGGTGTCACTCATATCGTTATCCAAGCAATCCACCCAGATTTTTTTTTTGTTCTCCTGATGAGTATCTGACAGCAAGGAGGGTGCGAGCACAAGGGGGAGGCATTAATTACTTTAAATTTACAGTATGGTTTTGGTAAACGCCCACTGCGCTATTCAGACTTTCAAACTGCTGCAGCTCCGAACACCATCGGCAGTCTGAATCCTGTACATTAGACTCTATGGACTGTATCAGTTATCCGATTTTGCTGCATTTAGAATGCAGTCCTTCGGGAAGTCTATTCTGTACATTGTCATACAAGCCCCGCCCACTTTCCATCCCAGCTCCTCCTCCTTATCTGAAGCGGGCCCGTCTGTGTGACAGAATCTGTCAGAGGCTGGCGGCTTAAAATGGCGCTGGACACTCCATGTATGAGTGCTTACGGTGTGGGGGGAGCAGCTTCCATGGGCCCCCCCATAATCCAGGCCCCATAGCAGTTGCACCACTGTAGTTAAGCCCCTGGGAACAAATGATTTTTAATTATTTTGCATGCAGGAAAAATACTTTTCTTTAACGCATAGAACTCACACACGGAATAACTACATATATAATACATACATTAGAGTTGAGCTTGGAAACTTTATTGCTTAACTCTAATTCTGTTTTCCTATTTTAAAAAGACCTTCCCCCTGCACTTCAATCCTGGTAGTAACACTGCTGTGTGACTGATCACACACAGCACTGAGCACTGTTACCATACACCCTGTCTCTCTCCATAGTAATATCTCCTCAGTCTTGGTAGTGACACTGCTTTGTGACTGATCTGAGCACTGTTACCATACACCCTGGCCGCTCCATTGTGTAATGTAGAGCATTATGTATCAATCCCCAATGTCCTATATAGTGTAAGTTTGAGGACAGGGCCCTCTTACCCACCCAGTCATGTTAAAATGATTGTTAAAAGTGCTACATAATCTAATGGGGCTTTATAAAAAAAAAGAGTGACCTGTCTATAAATGAAAAATAAATAAATCAAGGTTCTACGGACTGTTGCCGGGTGATATTACCTTATCCTCTGAGTCCCTCTTCTGGTTCAGAGATGCAACTGCAACAGTCTGAATCTATTAAGAGACACCAGATAGTTCTGTTTGTTCTACACTAAATTATGCTCTATATAATATAGCAATATACTGTGTATCTGTGTATATTAAGTAGTATATATATATATATTTTAATTTTTTTATATTTTATGAAGCCTATTTTATTGAAATGCTATATGGTTCTGTCCAATGGCGTATAATGTAAAAACTGAAATGTAAAAAAAAATTCTAATACAGTTTTACAAAGACTTCGTAAAGAAAATGATTGTTGTCACCCATAGCAACCAATCAGAATCTAAATATGGTTTTCTAGACTGTAATGGATAAATGGTATCTAGGATGTGATTGGCTTTAGGCAAGACCTCTTTTCTTCCTTTTTTTACAGGTTTTAATAACACTACACATAAATATCTTTCCAATTGTTGACAACCCCTGAAAGTTGTCTATATCAGGCCCAGAGTATGCCACACGGGTCCCACAGTCCCTTCTTGTATCCCAGGTACCCGTGACCACACGAATGGGAGATGCAGAGCCTCCAACATGACCCATTCCATTAGATAAAATTGAATTCGCTCCTGAGCTTCCAACTGTCACTCACCAGTTGAAAACTGAGGAGCAGATTATTTTGCACCTAATGGAATGGGTCATGTTGGAGGGTATGGTGACATCTGTTGTTGCTAAGGAAGCTGTGGGCTATATTCTCAACTGTTGGCACCACCCACAACATGGCTGCCTGCACCATATATATAGGACATATGAACGTTGATTGGTTTGGTGTTTATTTTTTTCCCCCTCATTTCAGGTGTTCACCAGCTACATTGATTTGCTGTACCCAGCAGAGGATCGCAATGACAGACTTAAAGATGCGTATTTCTTCACCTGTGACTGCAAGGAGTGTACCACAAAGAAAAAGGTAAAGGGTATAATCTGTATACAAAGTGAAGAAGTAATCGCAGGTCCCGGACAAGGTCTTATCTGTGTGGTGTTTGTATGTTCTCCCCGTGTCTGTGTGGGTGTCTTCCAGGGTGCTCCGGTTTCCTCCTACACTTCAAACACATGCTGGTAGGTTAACTATCTGTTGTCAAACCTTTAATAACACGATATGCCCACACAGAGATCGATAGAGGTCTGATAAACGTATATTAAGGGGAAATAGCCGCTGCTGCGGTAATCCAATTTTTGACACTGATGCAAAGAGGTTCTTTGCGGCTGTATCCACTGTGAAAGCTTTTAAATAAAGGAATTTTACAAACCCGGAACGGCTTCTGTGTCTAATGCTCTTATTTGGACACGGGACCCGTTCTGGTTAGGGTTAGGCAGTGGAGAGGAGAGGGTTAGGATTAGGCAGTGGAGAGGAGAGGGTTAGGATTAGGCAGTGGAGAGGAGAGGGTTAGGATAAGGCAGTGGAGAGGAGAGGGTTAGGATAAGGCAGTGGAGGGGGAATGTTAAGGTCAGGTTGGCTGAAGAGCTTGGTTAAGGTAAGGATCAAGGGCAAAACTTATGGAGGACCAATATGGTTTTGTCATGAATACGATTGATGCTTATATTGAACTTGCAGTTTATAAAAGTTATGTTTGAAAAAAATGTAATCCCCTCTTTAGCCAATGGGAAGCCAGCTTAGCTCGTTAGTCAATGGAAAGGGAGCTTAGCATGTCAACCAATGGGAATGGAGTGTGGAATGTCAGGAGAGTGATATATTGTGCAGCTTTTGGCATTTTCTTTCTTTTTTCTCCCAGTTTGTACTGTGTGTGATGAGTGCGGTTAGAAGCTTTATTTGTGTATTGTTGGTGTTTTGAGGTCATTTATAAGGAAGGATTCTGAGTCACACAGGTACGTCTATCTACTGGACACCTGTGAATGATCTATGTACAGTGCGTTATGACAGAATCCTTTCAGCGGCCTATAAAGGCAACACAACCCCTGCTCCTGTTTCCAGCTCTGGTCCCGGGATGAACTGGATAATGTAATAACCCGTTTTCCATTCTCCCACAGGATGCTGCCAAATTGGAGATTAGGAAACTGGGTGAAGCACCAAGTCCACAGAGCATCCGAGACATGATCCGATATGCCCGGAATGTGGTAGAAGAGTTCAGGAGGGCGAAGCATTACAAAAATATCCTTTTATGTTCTTTACACGGATAACGAGTTGCCTGCTCGCTGGAAGCAGGATAATTGCTGAAGGAAACATCCATAAAGTGGATTCCCGGGTTCTCTGGTGATCTAAAAATGCCATTAATAACCAAGTGCACAGAAGTCCTTCTCTGGTCACAGGCTACTGATTAGTGTCTGGCATCCTGACCATAAAACAAACCAGCTATGTATAGTCTATAATTTCCACCCCAGCACTGACTAACTCTAATTAGACTTGTGTCTTCCATCTGTAAGCTCTGTGTTCAAAACACATATACACACACACACACACACGATAGAGACAATAGTCTCTGAAACGTTGGACTTTTTAATGGACGAATGAATTTTGATATTTTTTTATTGACTACAATACAGACTGCAGAGTGCCCGTTTCTTTATACTACTGGATCTTTATTCACGTTGGCACCGCAGCAAGCTACACACCAACAAGGTGTTTCTATATGGAGTGCCGTTTTTCTACAATAATATATATATATATATATATATATACACATACACACACACATATATATATATATATATATATATATATATAGCACGACGTGTCCAAATCCTCAGCCCTCTGGACTGTGACATAACCTGCGGCTGGTGCCAATGCTTTGATCTAAATAGCGCTTTTATCTGTCTGCGTCCGGCTCTGACCCGGGTACACTGGCCTTACTGTACATTGACTGCGTCCCTCCACCCCATCCCCCCTCAACACGCCCCTCACAACACAAGCCACCGCCCACCGCCCGCCGCTCCTGCTGCGTTAGGGTCTCAATCGTGAATGTGTCTCGTCAGCTGGCGCACGCTCACCCCAATGTCTGTCCTGGGGCCACATTTACTAAACTGTGGGTTTGGAAATGTGGAGATGTTGCCCATAGCAACCAAACATATTCTAGATGATATTCTCTAGTATGTAATAAGAAAGTGAGAGCTAGAATCTGATTGGTTGCTTTGAACAACATTCCAACTCTTCCAAACCCGCAGCTTAGTAAGTGTGGCCCTTGCTGTTTGTCCTGGACTGTTCTAGGACATGTGTATGTGTCGTTTCCTGCAACGTGTGTCGCACCTTAACTGTACCACCCCCTAGCGAGCTGCTGGAAATGTGCGAGCTCAGTATGGACAAGATGGGGACGGTGTTCGAGGACAGTAATGTTTACATGTTACATATGATGTACCAAGCCATGGGCGTCTGTCTGTACATGCAGGACTGGGATGGAGCCTTAAAGTACGGGGAGAAAATCATCAAACCATACAGGTAATGACTGGGCGTAGCTCATTACTTAGTACATAGAACAAAAAGACACAGAGGGGTTCTGTCAGGACATTTAGGTTCCAAAACCCCCTCAACATGACCCATTCCACTAGGTACACAAGACTCTGCTCCTGAGCTTCACAGCAATCAGTTACTATGGTAACCACCTGTGTTAATGAGAAAATTGTTTTTCAAACATCAGTTCAATTATTAAAACCAGAAGAGTGACAGTTGGAAGCTCAGGAGCGGAGTATTGTGTACCTGGTGGAATGGGTCCCGTTGGAGTGGCTTTGGTTATATGGTCAAAATACATAACTCCCAATATTTGTTACCTCAAAAGTGGGATAAATAAAGTTTTGCCCACAAATGGACATATTTGGTGACAATTCCGCCTATTTCCCTATAAGCTCCCATCTCTTTACGGTGCGCAACTTAGTCCCACTAAAATAGGGGAGGTATGAAAAGGAGACAAGAGGATGTGGAAGAAAGAATTGGTTACAGAAAAGGGGATGTGCGTTCCAAGGCGTAGATGTATTAAACTTCTCAAAAGGAAAAATTGACATGTTGCCCATAGCAACCAATCAGATTCTAGCTTGCATTGTCTAGTATTTAATAGGAAAGTGAGAGCTAGATTCTGATTGGTTGCAACAGCTCCTTTTTGTTTTCCCAAGAATGCTATTGTTAAGACTCAGAAAATATTAAGATATTAAGTTTGATGGATAATTATCCCTGAGTCTTAACAATATCATCCTTCAAATCCTTTACTATAGGATTTACTAAACTTACCAAATGGAAAGGTGGAGATGTTGCCCATAGCAACTAATCAGATTCTAGCTCAAACTTTCCTATTAAATACTAGAGAACGCAAGCTAGAATCTGATTGGCTGCTATGGGCAACATCTCCACTTTTCCTTTGAAGAAGTTTAGTAAATCCTATAGTAAAGGAATTTAAGGATGCTTTTATTAAAACTAAGGTCTTGATGGATAACCAATGATGATGATATTGAGTTTTTCATCCATGTTGAACAACCTGTCATGGTTAAATCTTTTCTTTCTACATCAAATTTATGTCTGGTTTACATCACACACAAATATACTAAGCATGGATCACCCCTCATACAGCTCCGGATTCACAGTTATGTAGTTTTCATCTTACATACGCTGTTTTAAGAATTGAGCTTCTACGCGTGCATAGTAGCTTATTTCCACTATCTACGTACCATTTCTCTACGTAGATTGTGTAAGCGCAGAAATGGTACGTAGATAGCGGAAATAAGCTACTATGCATGCGATTTGACCATCACCGCATTCACTAAAGGCAAAGTCCCGGGACTTTAGCCTTTAGCAAATTCGACTCGCTGGACAAAAATTGTCCAGATGTTTGTCTGTATTCAAAAAAATACAGATCACCGGATTCACTAAAGGCGATTTGTCTAAATCGCCTTTAGATCGTCGGCAAATCACAGAAAAAAAAAATTGCATGCTGCGTGAGGCGCTTTCAATGAAAGCGCCTCACATATAACCTGAAAAACACGTCAATCTATTTGACGTGTCTTTCTGTTTGTAAAAGCCAAGCGCAGCATGCTCTAAAGTCTTAGCCAGGCTGCGCTGATAGAAATACAAGACTCAGCATTGCTAAGCCTTGTAGTAATATCGGCGTCGGCATGGTAAGGCTTCTAACCATGCTGTGCTGTGTGAGATGTTTGCAAAAAAAAAAAAATACAGTGTGCGCAAAACATACATTATTACAATAATATAGGTGTGTGTGTGTAAAATAAACATTTAAACTGCCTAATAATGCCCCCTAATGTGTGAACTTACCTCCGGTGGCCACCGTGTACTATACTAAATGTGTATGAATGTACTGTGTGTTGTAGAAAAAGAATAAAACATTTTTACACTCACCGTTTTGCTGTCATCATTCTTGGGACGAGTTGCTTGGAGTTTCTTTCTTCTTGTCAGGGAATCTTCTCCAGTTGCTTTTAGAATGTTCTCCGGTTGCTAGAAGTGGCATCTCTCATTCCTCTCTTCAGCTCCTCGGACTCTTCTGGAGTTGACCCGGCTACAGCCTCCTTCCTCTTCTTCCGTGGCGCTCCTTATGACCATGCGGTCACTAGAGGGCAGCCTTTTATAGAATTGATGATGTCAGAAACATTAGAGCCCCTAATGTAACTTATGTCATC
>WWET01003071.1:104243-114331 GCA_011038615.1 Limnodynastes dumerilii | reverse complement strand
GTAAAAAAAAAAAAAAAAAACACAACAAAATATATATATACATATATAAATTCTTTGGATAGCAAACCTTGTGTATACAGAGACCTGATATTTTACATATACCTCCAATCCCCCCAAGTATGAAAACGTGAGATTTAAGAAAATCAAATATACACACATCATAAAATTATCATTTGATACAAAGTTTAGGCTTATAAAACCACATTTTGTTTAACGATAGAAAAGTAATCAAAGTTATTGAAAGCCCAATATTCAGAAGCAGAAATACTGTATGTGCTCAATTAGAATAATGTATTATAACTCTATAAAGTTTCACAATACAGGAAAATACTGTTATAAAGCAGTTATATCTTATTTTTATTTACAATTGTATATAAACATAGATGCATAGTATAATACCCTACTGAGGATTTTATGTGCATTGCAACAATTCAATGTATTCTTAAGGAATCCCCCCTGTCTGATGATGGGGGGGTAGGATTAAAGGGATTACACGCTATCCGAAAAATAATTTAAAAGGTCAATTTACAAAATGATTAAATCTTAATTCTTTTTCTATTTGTGGAAATCTATAAAATTCTCGTGAAAGCAACAAATATACAATATATTCCCCTAATTAAATTAGCAAAAAATATAAAAGTTAACACAAAAAATTATATATAAAAATATTCCTTTCACCATTTATTTTTAAAATAAAAGTTGTAACAGTGATGGGAACCTGTGAACCAATATCTTTCTGTCATATACACACAGTCCATGAACTAACCCAGTATTATCAGTCACACGACTGGTATCCAACCCTCCAATTATGCCACGTTCATCCAATTCTTATCTGACATGAACCCAAAATTACGGCCCGACTTTAGGCTATCGATGCTGCTCCACCTCGTCTGTAAGTGCTAAGGAGGACCATGGACCTGATCCAGACACACACCCGATGGTGTGGCGTTATTACTGAGCTCCTCTATAACGTGCGCACAATTACTGCAGTCTAGACCCAAGCACAGCTCACTGCTATGACCGCTTGGGAAGGGGGGGGGAGGGACGTAATCAATGTAACGCAAGGACACACTCATGCAGGACTGTAACTAGGGGTGTATGATAGGGGGCCACCACACAGGGCGCAAATCTTAAGGGGGCACCACTAAGTTAATAGTTATGGCTAAATTGGCTTGGAATTCAGGGTAAGGGGGCACCATTGTTACTTTTTGCCCTTGTTGCTAAAATTTCTAGTTAAGGCTCTGCGCTCATGCCACGGAACGCAATCCAGACTCAAACATAGACGTAAGTGGGCGCAGTTTAGAGCGAATCATTCGCCATTGGTAGCGCTCTAAATCCAGAACGCTGCTAATGGCCGACACTCCGCAACCTATATCCGACCTCGTTTTATTTTTGGAAAGTCTATGACTATGGCCCAGATCCAGACTTAATAACGACAGCTAATTTACGCATGCGGCAAGTAAGCCTGGCTGGCATGAACGCGGCAGATGCTACGCATGGTAACTGATCATACGTATCTTGGGGCTACCAGAACTACGCCCGTATTCCATAGACGGACGTAATTCAATGAACAATAGCTACTGCGCATACGTCGTCGCTATTGTACGTAATCTGCGTATCGTTTCGATACGTAGATAGCGTATATGCGGTCTAAAAGAAAATGTTAAAAGAAAAAGATAAAGGGCCTGATTCACACTTAAGAATATGCGTAGTTTTAGGTGCGTATATTTAAGAACGGATGCACTGCGCATGCATAGTAAGTTTTATACGCTGTTTATGTTGGACTTACGCATGAAATGATGTACTTATACATTACGCACCGAAAGTCTCTAGGTTCGTAATAACATACGCAAAAAGGGGCGTTCTGTGAATAAGTAACTAGGCAGATACGCAGATTTGGGTGGAGGGAGGCAGTTAAATGTCCAAATGAAGGCGCGGTTAAGTTCCTAAGTGCTATCCCTACGCATTCAAATGCCAACCTACAGTTAAGGGAGCCCTCGTAAGTCACATAAGAACCTAAAAACCCGAGGGCGTGCTGAGTGAGTGTCATTGCTATTAGGTGCGTATATTTAGGAACCTATCGCGTTCTTAAGTCTGAATCAGACCCAAAGCGAGGAAATTTCCCTCAGTCACCAATTCCTCAGAACAGCAAGTTCAATGTAAAAATCATAATTTAGAACCTTGTTCATGACATGCTTATAGGTTGGCACTTGCAAATAAAGCCACGCACTGTGCGATGATTGTGCCTATCACGCGATTATCGCCCAATCAACACAACAATTGTATAGTGTGGGGTATGGAGCGATTTGTCTAAATGCCAACAAAACCACCCAAAAAACCGCTACTGCTATTTATGTCGGCCCTGGGTCAGTCCCTTAAGAATCAGCGGTGGGGAGGAAACCCCGAATATAGGTCATTGCGGCTGAGATCTCCCCGGCAACCACAACGTTATATCGTCCTGGCCAAACTGTGGCTCCCCAGGTGTGGTGAAACTAGACATAGCCGATACCTGATGAAGCATTCTGGGAGTCGTAGTTTTGCAACATCTAGGAGGTTGGCTTTAGAGACACAGGCCTGAATACAAAAACACCAAAGGAGATCTACTAGGGCATTAATGAGGCGACTCGCATCAGTACAGTTAGTTCAAGGGCGATAGGGACGGCTGCACAGGGCGCAAATCTTAAGGGGGCACCACTAAGTTAATAGTTATGGCTAAATTGGCTTGGAATTCAGGGTAAGGGGGCACCATTGTTACTTTTTGCCCTTGTTGCTAAAATTTCTAGTTAAGGCTCTGCGCTCATGCCACGGAACGCAATCCAGACTCAAACATAGACGTAAGTGGGCGCAGTTTAGAGCGAATCATTCGCCATTGGTAGCGCTCTAAATCCAGAACGCTGCTAATGGCCGACACTCGACCCGACAAAGTCTATGACTATGGCCCAGATCCAGACTTAATAACGACAGCTAATTTACGCATGCGGCAAGTAAGCCTGGCTGGCATGCACGCGGCAGATGCTACGCATGGTAACTGATCATACGTATCTTGGGGCTACCAGAACTACGTCCGTATTCCATAGACGGACGTAATTCAATGAACAATAGCTACATAGATTGCGTATATGCGGTCCTTTAGATCGCATATACGCAATCTACGTATTGAAACGTTACGCAGATTACGTACAATAGCTAATACGCATGCGCAGTAGCTATTGTTCATTGAACTACGTCCGTCTATGGAAGACGGACGTGGATCTGGATCTACCCCCTTGTATGTAACTCCAAACGATAAGGCATAGTGACATCCCTACATAAGCCGAATATGCGCCTTGTGGGCGGAGGGAGGCACTTAAATTGTACAGTATGGGCGGGGTTAGGCACTTTCGTATGACAAGGCGATACGCACAGCCAGAGCTACGCAAGGAAAAGTTAAGGCAGGTTCTGAACACATAAGTCAGCCAGGTCCCATGAGTGTCAGGGGAATGTCCTGGGGAGGGCATTAATCCTTAGTAGTGCGTAACTTGGTTAAGTAAAACGACCTTAAGTATGGGTCAGGTCCAATATTTCTACGGGCCATTGTCTATGAAGTGTTGCTTAAAGCATAACCACCACTTGGACTATACATTACGACGACGTACCCTGCACTTGGCGTTCGGATCACTGGGGAAAGGGAACATCTCTGCATTGAACGTGGCCGTATCGTATCTGTTAACAACCTACTGTATTTGCATAGACGTTCAGGCCACAGTTACGTTAGTGCCTGGATTGCAGTTAATTCTTAATAAATTGCTTGTGGCATTACGGGAGGCATGGCTTTAGCCCTCTATTCCGCACGCATGGAGATGCATTGGCTATCCACACACAGGAGATCAGGGGGAGGGCATTATCCTTAGTAGCGCGTAACTTGGGGACACGGATTGGCTATCTGCACATAGGAGATCAGGGGGGAGGGCCCAGCTCTCCTGCCTGCGGTAATGTGAATCTGAAATTACACACGATAGCCTCCGGTGTGGAATATCAAAGCAAATCTAGGTCAGGCTTAATGTCTATTTTGCACAAAAAAAATCTTAAAAGCAAAAACAAAGAAAAAGATAACAAAGGAAATTTCCTTCAGTCACCAATTCATCAGAACAGTAAGTTCAACGTAAAAATCATAATTTAGAACCTTGTTCATGACACTTGCAAATAAAGCCACGCACTGTGCGATGATTGTGCCTATCATGCGATTATCGTCTGATCAACACAACGATTGTATAGTGTGGGGTATGAAGCGATTTGTCTAAATGCCAACAAAACCACCCAAAAAACCGCTACTGCTGATATTTATGTCGGCCCTGGGTCAGTCCCTTAAGAATCAGCGGTGGGGAGGAAACCCCGAATATAGGTCATTGCGGCTGAGATCTCCCCGGCAACCACAACGTTATATCGTCCTGGCCAAACTGTGGCTCCCCAGGAGTGGTGAAACTAGACATAGCCGATACCTGATGAAGCATTCTGGGAGTCGTAGTTTTGCAACATCTAGGAGGTTGGCCTCAGAGACACAGGCCTGAATACAAAAACACCAAAGGAGATCTACTAGGGCATTAATGACTAGGGCTAGCATAGCGAATGGCTGGCTTAAGAGGAATGACTACAAAAAAACAAAAATGGGTTATTCACGCAAAACATGGAATCTTATAGTCAGCCTATAAAACCGCTTTACTACTTTTTACCTTTTAAACTATATAAAAAGTTTCTAGCAATATTAAAATATATATGCAGAAGAAGTGTATAATATAAACCAGGTAAGACTAGGAGCTTATAATTATCTACAGCAAGCATTAAAGGTGCGCTCAGAAGTGGTAGCTTAAGCGGATTCACTGTTGGCGAAATTTTGAGCCAATAATTATTTGCATGAAAATAAAACTAAAAATAAAACAAAGTTTTTTTTACGTGCTCATTACATTCAATGCTCTCTGATATGTAAATATGTTATTTGATTATGTAAGGCACGATATAGCCTAATTCTCATGCGTGAAAAGCGCCCTAGTAGCACAGCGCAAGCTGAATGTGCCCCATAAGTGTATTTGATGCATGAATCTTCTATATGAAACGCAACTTCTGAAAGTAGAGTGTCTGCCCAAAGCAACCAATCAAATTAAAGCTTTCATTTAACAAGTCTTATAGAAAGTAATAACTAGAATCTGATAGGTGGCTATGGGCAACATCCCCACTCTTCCTCTTTACAAGCTCCATTAAAAATAGCCCCTAGTGTTTTATGGCGTTCTGTCAGGTCACGCAAAACTTAAGAAAAAAATAAAAAGGAATCAATAAAATGTATGATATTTAGATCCTTAGCCTACTGTTCAGAGAGATCTCATCAAGTGTGAACATGCGCAAATACAAGTAAATATACAATTTAATACACGCTGTAAAATATCAATGACTATTATCTTTAAAAATGATTAATCCTTTAGTTTCACTACTGGACACACTGCAGACTGGCTACACTACTGGACACACTGCAGACTGGCTACACTACTGGACACACTGCAGACTGGCTACACTACTGGACACACTGCAGACTGGCTACACTACTGGACACACTGCAGACTGGCTACACTACTGGACACACTGCAGACTGGCTACACTACTGGACACACTGCAGACTGGCTACACTACTGGACACACTGCAGACTGGCTACACTACTGGACACACTGCAGACTGGCTACACTACTGGACACACTGCAGACTGGCTACACTACTGGACACACTGCAGACTGGCTACACTACTGGACACACTGCAGACTGGCTACACTACTGGACACACTGCAGACTGGCTACACTACTGGACACACTGCAGACTGGCTACACTACTGGACACACTGCAGACTGGCTACACTACTGGACACACTGCAGACTGGCTACACTACTGGACACACTGCAGACTGGCTACACTACTGGACACACTGCAGACTGGCTACACTACTGGACACACTGCAGACTGGCTACACTACTGGACACACTGCAGACTGGCTACACTACTGGACACACTGCAGACTGGCTACACTACTGGACACACTGCAGACTGGCTACACTACTGGACACACTGCAGACTGGCTACACTACTGGACACACTGCAGACTGGCTACACTACTGGACACACTGCAGACTGGCTACACTACTGGACACACTGCAGACTGGCTACACTACTGGACACACTGCAGACTGGCTACACTACTGGACACACTGCAGACTGGCTACACTACTGGACACACTGCAGACTGGCTACACTACTGGACACACTGCAGACTGGCTACACTACTGGACACACTGCAGACTGGCTACACTACTGGACACACTGCAGACTGGCTACACTACTGGACACACTGCAGACTGGCTACACTACTGGACACACTGCAGACTGGCTACACTACTGGACACACTGCAGACTGGCTACACTACTGGACACACTGCAGACTGGCTACACTACTGGACACACTGCAGACTGGCTACACTACTGGACACACTGCAGACTGGCTACACTACTGGACACACTGCAGACTGGCTACACTACTGGACACACTGCAGACTGGCTACACTACTGGACACACTGCAGACTGGCTACACTACTGGACACACTGCAGACTGGCTACACTACTGGACACACTGCAGACTGGCTACACTACTGGACACACTGCAGACTGGCTACACTACTGGACACACTGCAGACTGGCTACACTACTGGACACACTGCAGACTGGCTACACTACTGGACACACTGCAGACTGGCTACACTACTGGACACACTGCAGACTGGCTACACTACTGGACACACTGCAGACTCGCTACACTACTGGACACACTGCAGACTGGCTACACTACTGGACACACTGCAGACTGGCTACACTACTGGACACACTGCAGACTGGCTACACTACTGGACACACTGCAGACTGGCTACACTACTGGACACACTGCAGACTGGTGTCTGTATTCGTCAGTTTCCAGAGAGCACGCAATTTTCCCGCGACTGCTTTCTCTCCGAAGAATCCACCAGTGAGGTAAGTTGTCTTGATCCTATCCCTAACCATCTTCTTGCCACAACCTGACCTTAACCTTCCCCTCCTGCAGAAGCCTAACCTTAACTATAACCCTTCCCTCTCCACAGCCTAACCCTAACGCTCCCAGTCCCATGGTAGAACAGGTAAATGTCAAATAAAATAAATGATACATTTATACATACTATATAAAATAAAAGCAATCAACATTATACTCGATCCGGGAGTGAAATATTATTTATTAAAAAGTGAAAATGGGATGGTTGTAGCAGTAACTACATCCTATTAAGGGAAGAGATCAAATAAAAATAGGCACCAGTTAAATGGACTTCATATTTTTCATGTTGAACATACGTTTATTGAGACTGCAGCCTCAGGGATCAATGATCACGATGGTTACTTCAAATGAGTCTTTCTTCCCTGATGAGTCTTCTGAGATTAGTTGGTGATATTTATGAACTACAATAGCCTGAGCTCATTATTAAATCAATAGCTACACAGGCCTGCTGTTGATTGGCTGGCAGCAGAGATCCGTCCCTATGAACTTGTAGTTTGAAGCAATGGGAATCATGCAGGTCAGGTGTTTCGCTTACAAGTATCGTTCCCAGCAGGAGAGGTGTGTGGGGTAGATATCAAAACCATTCCCTAGCGGAAAACCGTCCCGTTTGTTGGCCAATAATCACTCTAGTGTTTGGCCAGCCACAGCCACCCAGTCTGTTTGTTACTATCCAGTCGTCTTATAATGACTGTTAAAAATTGTAAAGTGCATAGAACATAGAATATTTTATAATTTTTAAGTATTATTAGGGTCGATCCAGAATGTATGCTTGTGATTTTACACTAGCCACGAGCGTACAAAGGGGCGTGATGAGGCATTTAAATCATACAGTATGGGCGTGTTTAGCAGCGTTCGTTCGTGAGGCCTATACATACATGAGCGGTTACATTGGGAAAGGTTAAGGTAGGGTTTGGAAGACGTAAAACGGACAAAATACATACATGCAAGGGGAGTGCTTAGAAAGTACACTAGTGTTAATACGCTTCGCTATGAAACATATTAGAAGCCTAGCTCTGGATCTGGCCCACTGACATTACTGACCCCTTAGGAAGTCATTAGGGGCCCTGCAGCCCAGACGAAACGCGTTGGGTCGGACCATGTTACACTGCTGTACAGCAAAGATCACCACTACCGTGACCCTACATTGAGTGGATCAGAACGAGGGAAACAGGAGCCGCAGTCCTGCCGGACAGTTAAGATTTTAATGCACTATTTATTTGTATTTGTGGTACGCGTGCCATTTTTACATAATACTTGAGTCAAATATTCTTTTTTAAACATAATGCACTATGATGGCTTCTCTACATCGGGCCTGATCCAGACCTACGCCGATGCGCTGTGCTTACTAAAGCTGGCTGAAGGCTACCCTAACTTCAGCCAGCGTAAGCAATGGGTAATACGCTTGCACAGGAGCATTGCTACGCTAACCCCTCCCTCCCTCATTAAACTAACTCCCCCCGCCCACCTTCACTAACCTTAACGTAGTAACGCTGGGGGGGCGCCCCCTCCAGCGTCCCTACGCTGTTCCTACGGACGCCCGATCGTTGATCAGGTGTTGTCGTAGCTACGCCAGGCAACATCTGCCCGGCGCATGCGCAGATCGGCTTTACAGCCGATCTGGATCAGGCCCATTGTTACTATACACATATACACACACATACACATGAAATTGTTTTTCACAGTTTAGCAAATCTAACCCTATGTGTTGTTAATATAATTGGGTGGACCAGCAAGCTCAACACAGGACTGGCTGGGTGAAACTACAAGTTCCAGCATGCTTTGACTACATAGGCATAGCCTATACCTGACAAAGCATGTTGGGCTTCGTAGTTTCTGATCACCTGGAGAGCCACAGATTGGCCAGGCCCGCTATGGGTGTTCTCCTGACACGGTAACTTACCTCATTGTGTTCCAAACAGCGCATCATCAGCTCGGTCAGGATAACCACACCAGTTCTTCCTACCCCAGCGCTACAATGAACCAGAACAGGGGGGTTCCAGTGGCTGCTGCTGTTAAGCATGCTGTTGGCATGACGACGGACCGATTGAATTTCTTCCAGATAGGCTGTGGAATATAATAAGAAATATTAGACACCGACCTAAACAAGCCTTAAAACGCAAAGGAAATAAACCCGACTGGACGAAATCTTACATAAAAAACCTTGGACTTCTTCTGGGCACCCGTGGTCTGGCCAGTCGGTGAACTGCAGATGCCAAACTGTCCTCTCCTGACCGGATAAGAGATGTTTGATCTTCAGGCCAGTAGTTGCGTAGCAGCCGGAATCTGTACGGAAGTTGGTGGTCACTTTAAATTTTCCATAGGTTGCAGAATTGTGTCTGGATCCCAGCTTAGGCCAGTACCGATGGCTCTTGGCTCTTCCATCTTCCTGTGGAACGTAGAAAGAGTGGTTCATAGATCTATGTCACCAACATGCAACTGCAACGTTTGGTATTATCCAGCGTGAGATAGATAGGGGGCATGCTCCAGAAATTCTGAATTTTTTACCTAAAAAGAATATTTCGTAACATGACCTCTAGGTGGCACTGTGGCACGGTCCCCAAAGCCTGTTCTTCTCTGTACCACATGACCTTGCCATAGCGTTACCATTATCGCTACTGTGGCATCTACTGGCCCTCAGGTGTGTTTGTTACTGATTGATGCATTCCAAAAGATCCACAGCTGGTACTCTATGAGGGCACCTGGAAATCATGTACTGTTAGCGGTCCCTAGGGGTAGAGGCGTTGGGAGTCCCCGTTTCGATGGGCTGCCTTTAAAAACACAGACAGCCGAAAGTTCCTTTTCATCTGTCTCTATTTCGAATGGCAGCCATGTTAGATTTTTTTCGGCATACACACACGTTTATTTTCGCCAGATCCGCCGCAGACAGCTCCGGGGAGGTGAGTAACCTCTCTGGGAACTTTTAGTGTTAGGGGAGTTAGGCTCTTAGGAAGGGAGGGTTAGGGTCAGAGCCATAAAAGGGGAGGGATAGGGT
>WWET01003071.1:80787-94523 GCA_011038615.1 Limnodynastes dumerilii | reverse complement strand
TATAGTTAAAAGGTGATGTTTCCCAGCTCAAGTCTAATTAGCAGTTTAAAAGTGAAGCTGATCAGGTATCTGTGAGTAAAGTAAAAGCAAAGCATTCTCCCTGCATGCATAGAATAACATTAACTTGACTCCCCCTGAAATCAACATGGTTTTGCCCAGGCTTTAAGTTCGTTAAAAGGTGATGTTTCCCAGCTCAAGTCTAATTAGCAGTTTAAAAGTGATGCTGATCAGGTATCTGTGTGCAATAAGTAAAAGCAAAGCATTCTCCCTGCATGCATAGAATAAAATTAACTTGACTCCCCCTGAAATCAACATGGTTTTGCCCAGGTGTAACTTTAAGTTCTTATTTTCAGCCTCTGAATCAGGCCCTGTGTGATTCAGAGTTTGAAATTAAGGGCCGTATTCACAGATCCGTTTCCAGATCGGGCCGCAATTATACGCAAACCCCCTCACACCCATGACACTCCCCTCTCTCGGCCGTGCTGTCGGTGCCTTCCGCCTCCATAGACCCCCTTGTAACTTTCCGTGAGCAGTTGCGTGCGTATGTGTCCTCCACAAGTGCGTTTCATGTTAGTCGCGCCCACATAGCTTCATTGAAATGCCTTCCTCCGCCCATTTTTTATTAAATTTTCACGTGCGTATTTTTGCGCCGCATGTCTGGACCTATGTACCCAAGTGCGATTCACAAGTCCGTCCATGAGGCACTTACGCGCATGTAGTCTACGTGTACTAAGTAAAAAAAAAAAAAAGTTACTACGCATGTGCAGTTGAAACGCATCTAAAAATACGCACGCAACGCGCCGTGAAAACGGTTTTCTGAATCCGGTCCTGGATGTTCTAATGATCTTGGAGAAGAAAAAAGTAACCCCCTTAAATTATACCAGTCAAACTGGAGAGGAAAGTGGGTGCATTATAAAAAATATAAGCATTTTTGGCACATTTTCCTTCGTTCACCGTAGAGACAGAATTAATCTGGCAATTCACTAGACGATGTCCCAGGCTACTGGCGTAGGGGTAGATCCAGAACTACGTTTGCCGTACGTTTATTCGCGGAGCGTAAAAAAGGGGAAAAAAAGGTGGGCACAAAAAAGGGGACAATAAGGCTGGGCACTAAAAGGCTGGGAACTAACAAAGGGGGTAAAAAGTTTTCCGAATTTTGACACACCGAGCCCAAAAGGTTAGCCATCACTGGTCTATGTATACTAAGTAAAAAAAAAAAAAAGTTACTACGCATGTGCAGTTGAAACGCTCCTAAAAATACGCACGCAACGTGCCTCGAAAACATTAAATACAACCCCCCGCCTACTTCTTGTAATTCACACGTGATTTGGAGTAACGTAAAATTGGCACTCCCACACGTAAGTATTTACGTGACACATACGTGAATGGCCCATACGTTCACAATTACGCTACGTTAATGTGCGTATTTTCTATGGTGCGCATGCGCAGTGCGTACAAAACAGCGATTTTACGTCTCCGCCACGCGTAAATTCGCTCCGAGGCGTAGTTCAGGATCAGGCCCATAATTGCCAGGGATATCATTTGGATATATTTGGACACACACTACACAATAATCGGATCGATCTTGGGGCTTTACAAATAAAGCTAGTGTATTCCGTGATCCCGCTCATGTCAGCATGCACACTCACCCTCATCATTATTTCTCTTTCAACAATGGCGTCCTCAGTAGAAAACATTTCCGAGACAGGTCTTTCCTTCACCGGTTCCCTCTTGACCCTCTCTTTTACACTGGTGAGGTCAGGCTCTGAAATGGATGGTCCCAGAGAGCCCCCATTCAAGGCAGCTTGGTCATTCCTTGACATACACAGAGGTTGGGATGGCCGGGAACTCATTGCCTTGGCCCGGACGATAGCAGCGGATATGATCGCTGGATCGTGTCTCAAAGCTCCATTGCTGATACTTTTTCTTGGACCTGGATACTCTGGTGGCGGCTTATTTGGTATTCGAGCCAATGCGGCCTGGAGCTGGGCACTGTATGAGATTCCCTGAATAAATGAAGTGTGGGGCACAGGTTTGTGGGCATCGTCTTCCTCCTCACTCTCACTACTGTGGATCAACATGGTGGCATCGGAGATATTTTTCTTGTGGTGGTACAGCGGAAGCGGTTGAGCTTCGGGGGGCTTTGGCATGGACTCCTCTGTGTGCAGCTGCTCCCTCAAAGTATTCCTCCTTGGCAATGGAGCATTCAAGGATTTTAGAGCCATAACTTCCATACCGCGAACCATGTTATTCATGACTTCGAAACTGTGTCGTTTGTTGATAACTGGGTGGTGTTTATGGGTTTTCAATGGCTCGCTAACCTCTTGTAGGGACTGCCGGACCACAGGAGAGCTGTCTTCCTGGAACGTTTTGACGGACTGCTGGACTTTTCTGGTCACGAGATCCGGGCTACTGCTGCTCACGCGTTTGTGGCGATGGCTCGCCAGGTCGGGAGTGCTGCTAGCAGGTCGAGCCGGTGGGTACGGTGGTGGAGGCCGAGATAAGAAATTTCTAAACATATGGACAGCGCTAAAACTCTGTGGTGGAACATTGGCCAACTCTGGCGTGCTGACCGTGTGAGAAATGGACTTGCTACAAGCAGGGTTGGAGGTCTTCTGGCTAGGTGGAACTTGCTCTGGTGGATTTATGGGTTTATTCCCGAAAGGAGATGGGGTTCCATAGGTGGCAATGTAAGAAGGTCTCTCCTGCATTTCTGGTTGGCTATACACCAGGTTCTCCCGGTGCCTGTAAGCGTGGGTATTGCCAATATTGAGGTTTCGCAAAGACTGACTCTGGCTGTCGGGTGAATACACGCTTCTGTTCATTTGTCTCATCACGGTGTCGTAGTCCGGGGTTTGCCGGTAAGAAGGCACAATGATGGCACTGTGTCGGCACTTGGGGATATAATCAGACCTCATGATGTCGTTTCCTGTGATGCTAAGGTTTGAGGACATGGGGGAGGCCTGGATAAAGTTCTGCGAATGGTTTAGGGAGTTCATGCTGTGGGCACTGGAAACGCTGCCGTTGGGCACAGTCCCGTTCATAAAATTCAGTTCCATATATCTGTCCAGACTGTTCTGAGATCTAAAATTAAAGGTGTCCTCGTTCAGGTGAAAGATGCTGTCTGCGAGGAAGAAAACAACACAACAACAATGAGATGCCGAGAATAGAGGACATATTCTAGGAGGATGAGAGAGAGACAGAGAGAGAAACAGAGAAAGAGAGACAGAGATAGAGAGAGAGTACATGTGCGTAGATATATTTGTGTATGTGTGTGTATGTATGTATATATGTGTGTATATATGTATGTATGTATGTATGTATGTATGTTTGTGTTGGTGTATGTATGTATGTATGTAGGGGTGTGTGTGTGTGAAAGAGTATTGCATGTATGTATGTATGTATGTGGGTGTATATATGTAGATATGTATGTGTGTGTATTTATGTCAGTGTGGTGTAAGTATGTAGATATGCGTGTGTGTGTGTGTGTGTATATGTGCGTATGTATGTATGTTTGTTTGTGTGCTTACATATGTATATGTATGTGTGCGCATGTCTGGCAGGGAGTTAAGTACACTCCAACAGGATGAATGATAAAAGTAATCTTATCTGTAGATGTCATTGTACTGCAGTTACGAGTTAAAATAATAAATAATATCACTTTTACTTTGAAATAATTATATTTTTTTATCTTGTCCTTTTAATATACAAGACCAAGAGAAAAAAAAACCCTTTGAAACTACTAATATGCCTGAAAGGACTCGCAGTAAAATATAGAGCATTGCAATTTAACATCACTTGTGTGTTCTGTATTTTACCATTTAATTGGTTTTCTTATCATTCTAATAAAAAGGACACAGGCTGCTTTGTGGCTGACGTTGAACTGTAGTGCTTTACTGCTCTGTCCCGTCAATGCCATTAAGCGAGACTGCGAGAACAGGTAAAATTACTACATAAACTGCCAGATCTGTAGTGCTTTACTGCTCTGTCCCGTCAATGCCATAAAGCGAGACCGAGAACAGGTAAAATTACAACATAAACATTACAACAGTGTGAGCTTAAAAGGATATTTTTATGACTAGGACAGTATGAAGGGATTTATATTTACTATACCTAGAGTGCCACCAATCTTTATTGAACCCGTTATATTATAATGCACCTACCTTCAGAGATGTATGTTTCATTACCCTGAATATGCCGCGGAGGTAATATGGACGACTGCTGTCTGGACTAGAAAAGGAAAGGAAACAAATCAATAAATAAAGATATAACATGAATGTAATCAGCAAATGGAATATTAGGGGCTGGGTTGTTATGATAGGAAGGGAGACACTGAACTGATTAATGGGACTGGCGATGCCATGCTGGGCCTGATTCTCAGATGAGCGCTATATAGGTGAACGCCATCTGAGACGCAGGGCTGCTTGAGGCTTGTACAGCAGGGGCTAGATAACACAATGCAAAGATAATGGGCTACTGTTTATTGAATTACGTCCGTCTATGGAAGACGGACGTAGTTCTGGATGTACCCCAATGGGATTAGGAGCATCTATTTGCACCAGCCCGTAGGAGGGGATAGAGAATTTTCTTTTAGGGTGGGGGGAATTACAATTAATCTGAATCCCTCCTCTTTGAGTATTGACTCCTCACTTTTTTTCTCTACCCACTATATTCTCAATACTCACCCCCTCCACATATACAAACATTTTTTCTACAGCTCACTCTTCTGTTCCCTATATACCCCTCCTCATCGTTCCCTTTATACCATCTCTCCCCACTGCTCCCTCTATACCCCTCTCTCCCCACTGCTCCCTCTATACCCTCCTCCCCACTGCTCCCTCTATACCCCTCTCTCCCCACTGCTCCCTCTTTATCCCTCTCTCCCCACTGCTCCCTCTATATCCCTCTCTCCCCACTGCTCCCTCTATATCCCTCTCTCCCCACTGCTCCCTCTATATCCCTCTCTCCCCACTGCTCCCTCTATATCCCTCTCTCCCCACTGCTCCCTCTATATCCCTCTCTCCCCACTGCTCCCTCTATATCCCTCTCTCCCCACTGCTCCCTCTATATCCCTCTCTCCCCACTGCTCCCTCTATATCCCTCTCTCCCCACTGCTCCCTCTATATCCCTCTCTCCCCACTGCTCCCTCTATATCCCTCTCTCCCCACTGCTCCCTCTATATCCCTCTCTCCCCACTGCTCCCTCTATATCCCTCTCTCCCCACTGCTCCCTCTATATCCCTCTCTCCCCACTGCTCCCTCTATATCCCTCTCTCCCCACTGCTCCCTCTATATCCCTCTCTCCCCACTGCTCCCTCTATATCCCTCTCTCCCCACTGCTCCCTCTATATCCCTCTCTCCCCACTGCTCCCTCTATATCCCTCTCTCCCCACTGCTCCCTCTATATCCCTCTCTCCCCACTGCTCCCTCTATATCCCTCTCTCCCCACTGCTCCCTCTATATCCCCCTCTCCCCACTGCTCCCTCTATATCCCTCTCTCCCCACTGCTCCCTCTATATCCCTCTCTCCCCACTGCTCCCTCTATATCCCTCTCTCCCCACTGCTCCCTCTATATCCCTCTCTCCCCACTGCTCCCTCTATATCCCTCTCTCCCCACTGCTCCCTCTATATCCCTCTCTCCCCACTGCTCCCTCTATATCCCTCTCTCCCCACTGCTCCCTCTATATCCCTCTCGCCCCACTGCTCCCTCTATATCCCTCTCTCCCCACTGCTCCCTCTATATCCCTCTCTCCCCACTGCTCCCTCTATATCCCTCTATACCCTTCTCCCCCAAATAATCCTTCTATACCCAGTCTAAACATACTGTCTACCCACTACCTGTATACCCCCTAACCCCACTGCTTCCTCTATAACCTCTTTCCACAGTGCTCCCTATATGCCACTCTCTCACCACTGCTCCATATATACCCTTGTCTCTCTCCCACTGGGAGATGGGTATCTTCCCATTGTTCCCTCTATACCTATCTCTCCACTGCTCCTTCTATAGATCTCCCTCCCCACTGCCCTCCCTTTACCCCTCTCTCATTTAATTAGTTTCTATATTTATTTATTTAATTTTATCCCATCCCCCCACCCCCTATCTATTCACTCACCTGATTTCTCACTATCCACATCTCTTATTGACAGCTGAAGCTGTCAGCGAGTGATGAAGCCAGAGATACCAAGGTCTCTGTGTATGTGAGCAATCAATACTGACACATTGAGATTAAAACCCTGTCCCAACAGAGGACTCATGGACCAGGGGAGAGGGACAGAGGGGGTAATAAGTCTTCATATGTGGATCCTTACCGTGGAGGACCTGCTCCATGTGTGCTGTCTTCGGACAGTGGGTGGCGTTATCTGTGCTCTGTAAAACAAGCAAAATTAAGTTTTACCACATTAATAAAACAGGTCAGTGATTGCAAAACAAAGGGCGGTTCATTCACCGCAAGGTTTTGATTGGTCAGGTAGGGGCGTTAAGACTGGACCGAGACAAGGAAGTGGATAAAAACAGTGGCGTTAATAATAATCACACTCTCATTGGTTTCTCCATATACCGTATTTATTTTTAGAAGTTCTATAATAAAAAAATAAAAAAACGTCAAAGTGTCATCTTGGGGGATGGAGGAAACGTCTAAGAGGTCGATTCAGAGTTTGGGAGTAAGGGCAAAACAGGCACAAGCGTACAGCTCAGCTAAACCATTTTGCAAAGTAAGGAGGGCTAATTAATTAAAAAACTTTTGCATGCAGGAATATACATTATTTTGCGCATAGAACTCACACACTGAATAGTTTTACGTTTAATCTATAAAATAAAGTTGAGCTAAGAAATGTCACCTCTCAACTCTAATTCTGCTTTCACTATTTAAGTGCGCCTCCCCTTGCAGTTCAACATGGTATAGTTCAGGTCTACACTTGCACCCAAAAAAAAGTGTAAGTGCAGCTCTGAATCAGCTCCTGAACGTGTCTACACCGATCAGGATAGCGGGAAGTTGTGGCCGCTGCAATGTTCCCAACGAGTACATGATTAGTGTTAGGATTAGAGTTATTGTATTGCGGAACAAATACGTTGTTATTACTATGTTCAATCAGGCAGGAGTTGCAGTAAGGAGTCAAAATGGAAAGCGCTCAAGTCCAGACAGTGCCACAAGAAAACAGGGTGTATATATAGTTCAGATCCATCACATACTCTGTGCAGATCTTGTTATCCTTGTAGAACTTCATACGGGCAGCAAAGAGACGGGATATATATTTACTGTTCTCAATGTCGTCCTGTGGAAAGGAATGAAAAATATTTGTTTATAGAAGGCAACAAAGTAAAACCCAGTTGGTGTAAATTTTGCCATACACTGCAGCCATCATCATCGATCATACAATTATCAAGGGTTTGGGTCAATAATCACTGTAGTGAGTGATCACAACCGATTTGCCAAATGTGCAATGATAATAGTCCCAGAAATGCTCAGGACCAATTATTTGATCTTGATATACTTGAAATATATCGAAGATATTGCGTGGTGTGTGGGCATTTTAGATGATCCTATAATACTTTCACCGATCATTTTGAGTTGATGTGAGTCCCCTTGAAGGTGTGATTATGCAAAGGATGCCTTCCAGTACATCAGTGTAGCCTATCTCTGTGCGGGATTGCACTGTGAATGCTCAGGAATGATGAGAACACAGCTGCATGTGATCCAGACCTAGTTGCGTTCTATGGGGTTGTTGCATGGGAGGAAGAGGGGTAGAGGCACATAGCTAAAGTACAGTGAGGCCGGTATAAATGGTAAACTAAAGGCTCTTGCCATATTTATTGCCCTGCTTGATGCAATGTCAGTGGCATCAAGGAGAAAGGAGGGGCAGATCCCTTCCGGGTTGAAGGTCAATTTAATGTAAAATACCAAGCAAAAAACAAAAAAATAACTAAAAAAAAAAAAGTACATTCTAAAGGAAAGGTAAATACCCCCCCCTTGCCCCCCCCAAGGGGGCTCATAACACGAATGTGCAGATAGCTCACGTACCGTGTGAAAGAGGACACTCTCTTCCCTTTTGTTCAGCTGGAGGACAATTGCAGACTTGTTGTGTGTGATATTCCCAATATCATTCCACCTGTAGACAAGATCTCTGGTTAGCTTTGCCAAGACTCACATTCCACAGTCCCAGCCGCCATATCTGAGCCCAGGACCCACTCAGTGCTGCCAGGGAGCTTTTCATCTCTACCACGTGACCAGACTATGCCCGGACACATTACTTCTGTCTATTCATCTGCGGGTCAGGGCGACGATTACAGAAAAACACCTTTGTTTTATTCTGTAAACAACCGGACCAGAGTTTGGGGTAATCTGGCTGGTGGTAAATAGCAAGGCTGTGAGTAAAAGACTAGCAGTTACAAATATAGCAGGGATGAAAGAGGCCCATTAGATGGGACTAGACTAGAAGGTGTAATAGAACACGAGGGCATGGATATAAACTGGAGGGTGGTAGATTCAAAGGAAATGTGCGGAAAAATTACTTCACTGAAAGGGTGATAGATAAATGGAATATTCTCCCATCTGAGGTGGTTGAGGCCAATACAGTAGAACAGTTTAAACATGCTTGGGATAAATATAAGGGTATCCTAAATTGTAAATCAAATTGAGGGTAAATAGGGTCTAGGGTCAGTATATTTCAATAAACAAATGGGCAGACTAGATGGGCCATGTGGCTCTTATCTGCCGTCACTTTCTATGTTTCTATGCCCATTAGAGGCCCACTAGATGCCCAGTAGAGGCTCAGTAGAAGCCCACTAGATGCCCAATGGAGGCCCAGTAGAAGCCCACTAGATGCCCAATGGAGGCCCAGTAGAAGCCCACTAGATGCCCAATGGAGGCCCAGTAGAAGCCCACTAGATGCCCAATGGAGGCCCAGTAGAAGCCCACTAGATGCCCAATGGAGGCCCAGTAGAAGCCCACTAGATGCCCAATGGAGGCCCAGTAGAAGCCCACTAGATGCCCAATGGAGGCCCAGTAGAAGCCCACTAGATGCCCACTAGATGCCCAGTGGAAGCCCACTAGTAGGCAGCATATTGTTTTTTTTTTAACACTATTCAAATACTATTAATATTTTACCCCATGTGGCCGCACCAAAAGGGGCAGAGTTTTGGCGGCACGGGATGGAGTTTGTCAGAGTTTGGGCATGGGTAGAGCTTGTCTTGTTTTTACTCTTACAAATGCTGGGAGGTATGCGCTAGAGGACAATTTGTGGCACACACAAGAGGCCCAGTGGAGTCCCAGCGGAGGCACACACCAGAGGCCCAGCGGAGGCACACACCAGAGGCCCAGCGGAGGCACACACCAGAGGCCCAGCGGAGGCACACACCAGAGGCCCAGCGGAGGCACACACCAGAGGCCCAGCGGAGGCACACGCTAGAGGCCCAGCGGAGGCACACACTAGAGGCCCAGCGGAGGCACACACTAGAGGCCCAGCGGAGGCACACACCAGAGGCCCAGCGGAGGCACACACTGGAGGCCCAGCAGAGGCACACACTAGAGACAAACAAGCAACATTCCACCACACGGAGCCGTTTTCTTGCTAGGTAACCCTTACTTTGAAGATGTCATAATAAGCATATAGTCTGACTGTACATTGCCCCGGGCCATGCAGCAGGCTCTGGCTTGATCACTGTATAATGCCAGTGTTTGTGGTGGTGTCTCTACTCCCACATTGTACATGTGATCTCGTCACGTTTGACCATACCTTCCATTCACAAACAAAATCAACCCACTGCATTCCAAGAACACTCTTGTCATGTACAATGGAAACCATAGGATATACTATTAATTACTGTAGGGTTTTATAGCCAGAAAACCCCACTACAGATCATGAGAGGGCAGCAGACCAGTGAAGAGCATAAAGGGCATCACAGATAAATAGCGAGGGGGCAAAAAAGGGCATAGCAGATGGCATCAAAAGACCAATAAGGAGGAGAAAAACAACTAATCAACTAATGGGGAGGGGCAAAAGACAAGGGGGAGCAGACGCATCATCAAGCAGCGGAAAGAGGGAAAGTCACAACGCAGCAGATAACATTACCGACAAATGAGGAAAAAGACAGAGGGCAGCAGATGACATCACTGACCAATGAGGCAAAAGACAGAGGGCAGCAGATGACATCACTGATCAATAGGGAGGGACAAAAAAAGCAGCAGATGACATCACTGACCAATGAGGAAAAAGACAGAGGGCAGCAGATGACATCACAGATAAACAGTGAAGATACAAAGTACAGAGGGCAGTAGAGGACAACACAATACCTGTAACATGCTGTTGCTCTTCCAAGGCTGTCTTCAGAGAAGATCCCCATGAAGAAAATATGTAGAGTAATGTCATTACCATGACTGTCCTACACAATAAAAACACATTATCAGCTATCAGTGTACAATATATGGAAATCAGACTTCACAGGGTTCCCAGATCAATTATTATATCCTTTTCCTGTGTCTGCTCTCTCCATTACTATGGAGATACAAGCAGCACCAGAGATGACCAGCAGAGGTCCCCCTTCTGTCTGGGCCAGGACTCCCGCCATAGGGAGCTGGTAAGGTGTAACCATCTACCCCACCATGGATTTTCACAGAACCCAGAGGCTGACAGCATGAAACAGTGCTCGGCAATCCATGTGCTGAGTGCTGTAACGCCATTAACTCAAGAAGTGCCCCCGGGTATCTCCGTATTAAGCCCCAACCCTCTTGTCCTGCCTATAAGAATATACAGGAAAAGCAAACCATAGAAGATGGTACCTTGACATGGAAGCACTCGTGTCCGTACCCATCCAGACATTCCACCTCTTTTATATAGAGAATCTCCGCCTCCTCTTGTGGGATTCCACTAGAACACAATCAGAAGGTGGCGTCAGAGAACACACAGCGCCTTAATATTACAATGTACAGTACAGGCAAACTAACAGACTGCGCACCGGTCCAGACTTCCAATGAGACGCCATTTTAAGCTTGGAGGGGGCGGATCCAGAAGTCCACTGCCGCCTGCGTCGAGCAGAAGAGTGCAAGGGGAGACCACCACGGGACTTTCGAACCCAGGACCCCACCTTAAATTGTACGCACCGGCTCCACAGAAAATAAGGCCGGTGTGTAAATAAAGATCCTACATAACGGCTTAACGATACCCTTACTGTGCGATTTAAATACTCGCCCCCCCCCTGCCCACAACGCATTCCCGCTGTGCACATGGTAGGTCGTTCCGCCCTGATGTTGGAAAGGCATCCGCGAGGTGAGGTGCCCGCATGCGCTGTACTAAAATGCTAACGTTTTCTGCACGCAGAGCATGGGAATTGCCCACTTCTGGGTGATTGGGTGCATCATAGACAACATATTAAGTGCAAGTTATTGGTGCCTGAGGGCAGGGACAGATAAATTGTCATCGGGGGTCGCTCACCTCAGAGTGTTGCTCTCCAAAGCCACTTTGTGATAAAATTCTTCCAAAAAAGCTTGGTCTTGTATCCAGCCCTGTAAGAAAAAAAAAGACCATAATTCCCCCGATAACCATGACTAATGAGGTTATTGCTAAAATACATATATTTTACTCAGGATGTACACACATCGTTGTGTACATCAATTCTCAGTTGTCGAGCCACCATTAACAGACCCTCCAACATGACCCATTCCATTAGGTACAACAAACTCTGCTCCTGATTGTCCAACAATCAGTTACTAAGGTAACCAGTTGTGTTGGAGAAAAAAGTTTTTCAAACATTTGTTAATTCATTAGATAAAGGTGAGTGACAGATGGAAAAACTCAGGAGCAGAGTATTGTGTACCTAGTGGAAGGGGTCATGTTGGAGGGTCTGCATTAACACCATTTTCAAAGTTAGCAGGCAGGAAATAGTGGGCGATGACATCCTGTGACATCATCATTCAGCACCGCACTCCCTGAGACGTGGTCATTTTATAAGTTATTGCAAATGTAGGCAACACGCGAGTCTGTGTTGTAGAACTACAAGTACCAGAGGGCAGGAATTGGAAAACCAGTGCAAATAGCCTACATATGCACTCAAAGTTATGATGTCTACATCTAGTTTTAAATCATAGTTGCTAAATATCAGGGACACTCCCTGAAGAGTGGGTGATATTCCTGAATCACTAAAGAGTGGGTGATCTCCCTGACTTCCTGAAGAGTGGGTGATCTCCATGAAATGTTTGGCAAGCTCCCTGATGCTGATTCAGTTCCAGGAGCCACTGGAGTATGAATTTAGAAATTGTGCCCTATTTCCCTTCATTGAAGCCTATGGAGGCGGCCATTTTCACAGAGGCCAAGATTTCATCAAAGACTGGCCGTTATCTAAGACAACATGACTTCACTAACGGAGACAGAAATAGAAAACAACATTTGGTCTCTTGTGAATCAGTTGCAGTGTCACCTAGTTTTATGTTTTCTATAAAGATGAAGGAGTCAGCGGATCCTATTCACAGTCTCCACAATAATACTGAAAGGATTTATTCACTGACAATATAACAATCAGTAAATACAGATGCCGCCATTTTTATTGAGAAGGTTTTCCTGACAGCACTAAACACACCCATGGGTGGAGCTATTCACAGGACACACCCCTCCAATGGCACGGCACACACCATTGGTGGCACAGGACACACCCCTTTGGTGCAGAACCTTGATAGCGCGATTGCAATCTTCTGGATATTCAGTTGCAAAAAAGCTGGCAACCGTGCTCTAAATATGTCAGGTCATGTTGGAACAAGTAGTCCCCCAGCAGCTATCTACTGCCAACATCTGCACTCTCTGTTAAGTGATAGATCATCTATGTCACAACACAGACTGTCCTGGTCCTATCACTGAAACCTCACCAAGCTTCACCAACAACAAACAAATCTCCGCTTCAATCGGCTTGAATACAATTCTGAACTTGCTCCAAGTGTGGCTGACAGACGAAGCAACAGAGCACACAGGGAATGTAACACAACAAGATCACAGGGTGAAAGAATTCTTCAGAAAAGCAGGCTCCGGGCGATGGGTATTGTGCTCAGCTAGTCCCTGCCCTGGGGCGCTGCACACAGTATTTGCACCAGGGAGGGGCGAGTTCCAGAGATAAGCAGAAGGATACATGTCTGTACAACAGGGACATGCCTAGCGCACCATCAGGAAATCACAAAGCGAACACTGATACCCTCTTTCAGATCACCACTAAAATGGCAAACTGAAAGGTACCGGGGTCCTGGTCCTGAGTCTAATAACCTGGGACTCAGACACGGAAAAAAAGAAGGGGTTTTCCCGTGTCCAGTGGCAACGTGAAAGGCGCTGACCCGGGTTTTTTAAGCCGGGCCTCACCTAATACACCCAATTAGAGGGATTTGTTTACTGTTGCTACCTTAAACAGGAGGCGTACAGTCCCTTCACAAGGTCAGGGCAGACCCGGGACCCAAACGTGAGTTTTTACGTTTTATTTTTCAACGAAAAGCCCCGGTGATAACAGAGGTTGAAAAACCAGGGTTATTGCCAGTGTGGAAATGTGAACCGGTGGTATAACAACCTCACTAAAGTGTATTGAATTAGCAACTCTGATGTTAACATTTAAATTATAGTTCGCATAAGATTCCTAACTAAATAAATAATTGAGTTTAAAGTTGGCCATGCAAGGGCCTCCTGTCAGTCTTTGCAGCCCTTCCTCATCAGCCTTGATTATTGCTCCTAACAGGAGGTGGCCAATACACAGGACAATATTCCCCTAGGGAA
>WWET01003071.1:56044-70467 GCA_011038615.1 Limnodynastes dumerilii | reverse complement strand
TTGTGTCTGGTTTTGCCCCCCCCCCCCCGGGGGTAGGTGTTGGTGGACCCACTCACCATTTAAGATGGGCATAAATATCTGAATCTAAAAATGGCTTGGCGAAGTCCTTACATTCAAGGCAGTATTCTGCACACATTAAGATGTAAGCAGAATACTTAAAAAAGGGTCCTGGACACGGAAATCAATTCAGCATGCAGGGGGGCAGAGGGTGTGCACACAAAATTTCAGATAGCAAATTCCGTATATTAGCTTCTGCAATGGAGGCTATTGTATGTAATGCAGGGTTGTCGACTCTCCTGGAATGTCCGGGAGACTCCCGAAACACGCAATTTGCGCCATCAAGCCCTGCCCCGATCTCTATTACAGTTAAAAACGGGTATCAGTCAGGGTGCGGGGCTTAATGACGTGATTTGCAAAAACCCCGCCCCCGGCATGCATCTATAGCTTCCCAACCATGATGTAATGTGCCCTTAAGTTAGGATCTAGACCGTTATTGGAAACAGTTGGCAAGTATGCAGAAAACTGCAATATTTGTAGAAATTCATAGCGCCTGATTTAATTGCCGATCCCGATGCTTTTTTCGTGAATATACATAGCATAATTTTATGAGGTGCGCATTAAAATCTGCGATTTTTACTTACCGTAATAGTCGGGAGTAAGTGCACTTTGCGCTTTTTCCTGTCTTCGCAGGCAATTGAATAAGGCCCGGTTCAATTTGCCACGATGACGGGAAAAAGCTCACGGTGCGCTTTAACCCCATCATTTCCGGAAGCAAAAATTCGCAGAATGTTCTGCGCACATCTTCGGGGTGCGCATAAAAATACACTATTAAAAATGAGCAGAATGAGCTTTGCACCGCAAATAACACGGGTGCGAAACTAATTGAATCGGACCAATATAGATGACTTGGTGAGACTAATAATTGGTTCTTTTTGATACTTTTGTAAGAACGTCTAAGCTTTATAAGATTTTTTTTTATTTGAATTTATTATTACCACACAAAATGCTGGAAAAAAAAAAAGATAGTGTCTATTCAGGAGAAAAACGAGCGCTCCGGTGCATTCATCCTAGGGCCCTGAGTAGTGCTGGATTTGATGTTGCTGGAACGCTTATATTTATATGTTCTGAGTGGTTGTCTATAACGGTTGAGCCTCACATCCTATGGTCGATTGCTTTCACCATTTAGAGGTTAAATCTGTAGGAAATTACTACACCATATTAAGCAATTTTTCTCTTTTTCATCCGTATTAATTACATAAAACGGAGTTCTCGGTGGAAAAAGGACTTTTACCCTCATAAAGAAACATTGGACGTATCGGATTGATTGTACTTTGGAAGCGATTGCCGTATCTGCGGCGCTCCACTAGCTCTCAATATCTTGATCACATTTTAACTTCTAAGGGCTTGGGCTCATGTTTTTTATACCCTCTGTTAATTATTGTATTGAATTGTATATGTAACTATTGTCTTTACTATTGCCTCTGTACGGCGATGCGGATACTGTGCGTCGCCTTATAAATAAACGTTATTAATAATAATTATATAAAGG
This sequence comes from Limnodynastes dumerilii, assembly GCA_011038615.1. Classification (NCBI taxonomy): domain Eukaryota; kingdom Metazoa; phylum Chordata; class Amphibia; order Anura; family Limnodynastidae; genus Limnodynastes; species Limnodynastes dumerilii. The sequence goes on along the minus strand of WWET01003071.1, from coordinate 68,918 downwards.
CTGATAATGACACATAATTGCTTAATGGACATTAGATTCCTTTAGAAAAAAAGTTTGTGCTAAGGTCAGGACAGATACTGTACAGCACGATCGCTAAGAAACATTTTTAAATATTGTGAATTGATATGTTAAAATATATCGGAATAAGTTTTCCCCTCATCAATTAAAGGATAATCTTATCACAACTCAGGCGGCACAAATCTGGTTTGACAATGCATTACATTGACCTTTCTATGACCACACACACTGCAAAGTGTGGTATCAGAGGATTTTCCCTGTCTATCTATGCTTCAGAGGGATATAGTAAAACAGAACTGCTAACTGACAAACCAGTACTTTGGCTAGACTTTAACAATTGACATTGGGTATGCAACAGTTCATAGAAAGTGAAACCTAGAAAGTGACGGCAGATAAGAGCCACATGGCCCATCCAGTCTGCCCAGTTGTTTATTTAAAACTATACTGACCCTAAACCCTATTTGAGATTTAGGATAAACTTATATTTATCCCAAGCATGTTTACACTGTTCCTCTGTGTTAGTTTCAACCACCTCAGATGGGAGGCTATTACACTTATCTATCACCCTTTCAGTGAAGTAATTTTAACGCACATTTTCTCTGAATCTACCACCCTCTGCCTAGCAACACTAGTATACTAGTGTTGCTAGGCACAGGAAGGGACTTGATGATGCAATTCACGGCATCAAGCCCCGTCCCGACCCCTATTTCAAGTAAAAACGGGTCAGTATGAGCCAGGGTGCGAGGCTTAATAACGTGATTTGCATAACCCACGTCATTAAGCCCCGCCCCCCGCATGCGTCGCTAGCTTCTCTCCCGGATCTCCCGGAGGGAAGCTGCCAAAAGTCCGCAACCATGACATAAGCAGAGGGTAGGTGGGGATTGGTTGGGACTGTAAGGGCGGGGTTAGGTCAGTTGACAGATTATAAATGGCTTTTTCTGACAGAAATTTCCCGCTCTTTTTGAAATTTCTTTCCCGCCCTCCCACATGTCATAGGATGTATACTATTTACATGTCAAATTCTCTTTTCAGACAGGGCATAGGTTGGCGGTAGAGGTGGTGGTGTCACCATAGAACATTGGTGCAGAAAACATGTGGGGAAAAATATCTGATAACAGAGGTGCACACTTCTAATAAACGCTATGTCGCCTGTTCCGTGACGGGGCCTGGTCTGCCTCCACCAAGATGAGGGGTGCACATTGAAGAGGTGGAGCCGGGGGGAACTGGTGGGGGATGGGGGTGCCTTCATCGATGACCATGTTGGTCACTTTATGATTGCCGACGTGACAGCCCACCTGCTTTGCTACCTGCCTCTACCCTAAATCTTATAGCCAATTCCAATTAATAAAACGATGTCCCCTTTTTAAACCCATTTCAGTTGGCCATGTCTTTATTTCAGTTTGAATGATGTGGTGGGGAAAGGTTTCAATCGTTTATAGGATTTATATATATATATTATATGCTATGTCCTGTTTAATAGCATATGATTCATTGTTGGTTGGCAATATAGTACTTGTACACATAGGTTACAGATGGTCACCAACGTCAATAAGTGTTTGCCTCCTCTCCTGGAGCTTCTGGTAGAATCCCAAACTTCTGAGACTGTTCCAGGAAGAGTAGACTGACTAACGCATTTCTCTAGTACAATGGGATTGTTAATCCCTATGTTAAAGATGGCCACCCATATCAATATATGCTTGTCTACTCTCATGGAATGGCTGTTAGAATTCCAAATTTTCTGAGAAGAGTAGACCGATCCAATGCATTCTTCTAGTGAAATGGACGATGCTAGACGATGACAATGGATCATCAAGGCCCAGTTGCATGGTGCTGTTAATTGCTGCATTGCAAGATCATTGTAGACCATCACCTTTACTCATACTAGCCAACCTAATATCAGTCCCTCAGGGATCTTAAAGGACCATATCCAGATGTCCAATGTTATTGCTCCACTCCTCTCATTTGCAAGAAAATATGCTACCTGACTGCTATCTTATGAATTTGCACCTTTCTTACTTAAAATGTGTATGGCTCATGAGTCTAAACATTAGTGCAAGTGGCCTCCACATCCTGCCATCGGAAAGACTTATACTTTTTATTATTGGCAACTACACCCACTCCCAGGAACATCAGAGACTTCCAAATGTTGGGCAAATTCCAGATTCCTAGGTCACCCTTCCAGATCATAATCACTATCTAAAATAGACATGACGCGTTTCAACATTTTTTATGTCAACCTGGCCCTGTGCGCTGAGGCCCTCTCCTGTACCCTTAAAATGCCACCGGTTATGAACCAGGCAGTCGCCATCAGTCACAGATTCCTCAGTAATCACCAAGAATGAAAATAATCTCTCTGCCAACTGCTACCTCCCACAGAAACCTCTGGAACGTTCCTAGCGTTTCCACAGAGAAAAGAGAGCTCAGAAGTAAGGGCATAACATGCCAGCACGCCCAGTAAATTTTTCTTTTGATGGTGTTCTCAAAAATTCCTTCACTTCACAGAGTGAGCGATGAGTTATAGCAAGACCCTCAGCGTTTCATTGTGATTTAAAAGGTTTCAAATATTAACAGTAAAGAACATTCCAACAGAGGATTTAACTGCTGCCAGTTACAGCAGAAGTCAGTGAAGGTGTGTTATTTTGTGTGTGTGTGTCTCTGTGTGCGTGTGCGTGTCTGTTTGTGTTTATGTGTGTCTGCTTGTGAGTATATGTTTGTGTGTCTGTTTGCGTGCGTGTGTCTGTGTGTGTGTCTCTGTGTGGGTGGGTGGGTTGTGTGTCTGTGTCTGGTAGTGAGTATATGTTTGTGTGTGTGTGTGTGTGTGTGTGTGTTTGTGTGCATGGGGGGGTTTATTAAGACTTGATAAAATCAAAAGCAAAATGTCAACAAAGAAACAGAAGCATGTAATAGGGATTTAACGAATGTTCCAAAATTTTCATGTACAAAAAAGCATTGCTTTCAGGGTGAACTGTGGTGTGGAGGGATATTCAGGTGTATTATGAGCAGATTCTGATGAAGCTTGTGAGTAACATAGAAAGTGACGGCAGATAAAAGCCACATGGCCCATCTAGTCTGCCCATTTGTTTATTTAAACCTATACTGACCCTAGACCCTATTTACCCTCAATTTGGTTTACAATTTAGGATACCCTTATATTTATCCCAAGCATGTTTAAATTGTTCTACTGTATTGGCCTCAACCACCTCAGATGGGAGAATATTCCACTTATCTATCACCCTTCAGTGAAGTAATTTTTCCGCACATTTCCTTTGAATCTACCACCCTCCAGTTTATATTCATGCCCTCGTGTTCTATTACATCAAAAGACGGTTTCACCAGATATCTTACCATAGAAACATAGAAAGTGATGGCAGATAAGAGCCACATGGCCCATCTAGTCTGCCCCTTTGTTTATTGTAAACTATACTGACCCTAGACCCTATTTACCCTCAATTTGGTTTACAATTTAGGATACCTTTTATTTATCCCAAGCATGTTTAAATTGTTCTACTGTATTGGCCTCAACCACCTCCGATGGGAGAATATTCCATTTATCTATCACCCTTTCAGTGAAGTAATTTTTCTGCACATTTCCTTTGAATCTACCACCCTCCAGTTTATATCCATGCCCTTGTGTTCTGTTACACCTTTTCTTTTGAAAAATGCCACCCTCGTCTAGCTGGTCACAACCCTTGATGTATTTGAAAGCTGCTATCATGTCCCCCTCTCCCTTCTCTGCTCCAAGCTATATATGTTTAGTTCCTCTAGCCTTTCTTGGTATGATTTGTTACAAAGGTCATGGACCATTTTAGTTGCTCTTCTTTGCACAGTCTCTAATGTATTTATGTCTTTCTGGAGATATGGCCTCCAGAACTGAATGCAGTATTCTAGGTGAGGGCGTACCAATGCTTTATAAAGGGGCATCACTACTTCTCTCTTTCTGCTACTAATTCCTCTCCCTATGCAACCAAGCATCTGACTTGCCTTTTTCATTGCTTTGTTACATTGATTGGCTACCTTTAAGTCACTGGAAATAATGACTCCTAGATCCCTTTCCTCCTCGGTAGATTCTAATGTAATGCCATTAAGGAAATATTGAGCCTTTGGGTTTTTGTGCCCCAAGTGCATGATTTTGCATTTTTTTGGCATTAAAGTAGGTAATTACCCACTAATTAATAAATGTTTTTATTTATTAACAGGTTTTTATATAGCGCCATCAGATCACATAGCATGATTATCAGGTGATCTGCACCATAATCAACAGGTAACTCTCCAGTGTGTAGAAAACTATAGAGAAAATAAATATATACAACTATTTAAACAATTCCAAAAACGTCCTGTGCACTTTTCAGGTTATAGGGGACTTCAATTAAATGAGTCACTTTCTCAGCAGAACCCATATTCCTTGGCACTCAATCTATTAACTCCCGAGGAAATAGTGACCTCCGTGAGTCACATGTGGTCTTTATGGCACCACTAGTTCTTAGGGAATTGATTGGCTGAATCAATATTTGGAGAAACTTAACTTGCCCTCATAATGCTGGTGATTGGTGCAATGGTTGAAATAGAATAAAAGGGTGGGGTTTGCCAGAACAATGTGTCTACTTTAGGCATGTTGTTTTCCTAACCCTTACCCTTACCCTAGTTCTCACTCTAACCCCTCCCCTTTATTACCCTAATCTTAACCCTCCATCTCCTGCAGCCTAAGCCTAAACTTCACCCCTTTTATTAGCCTAACCATAACCTTCTATCTCCCGTAGCTTAACCCTAACCTTAACCCTTTATCTCCCGCATCCTAACCTCCTATGTCCCACATAGCTATCCCTAGTGTCTTTCCCCATAGGCCGCCACAGCCCATCCCCCGTTCTCTCCCTGGTGTCGGGGATAGAACAATTCGCTATTGGGACCAGGTACTTTATGAAATGGGTCCTTTCACTATAAGCACCCATTCCCAATAATAAAAATCGCAATGTAAATATTTTCGACAATGAATGATACAGCCGCAACTAAAAAAATAAAAAGTACAAGTTAATGGGTTACCATGGTAATCCTGTGTCTTTTTCATAAGACTTATAACACTAATCAACATAAGATAGACAAAACCGATGAATTAAAGTAATGAAATAAAATGGATACAAAGCAATGAGGTACCTGGTGCTTCGTTGGTTCAGATAAGACACGCTCGGAACATAGAACATGACACCAAAATACAGTAATGGCTCCAAGGCAAAATGATCCAATTGCTTCTTCAGAGACTTCTCTAGCTCCACCCATCGCGCTTGCTGCGACTTTCCAATAAACCAGAGGCCAAAGTAGTGGGTCTACAAAAAGAAGGGACAGCTCAGTACCATGCTCTCGTTTTCTAATGAGGAAAGAGGTGAATAATTATGTCATCATTGCAAGTTGTCACATTATAAACACAAATGTACACAAACTGTGCTGGAAAGACTAAAGAAATCTACCCAATCAATGAAAGGAAGTCATAAAAAATTATTACTAATGATAATGATATATACTCCTCCGATCAAGCAACATAGAGAACATACATATATGACATAACCATTTATCAATAAATGACTTTATTTCAGATATAGCACATCAGACAATAAATTTGAATGATCAAGATAATAAGCAATACCAAACAGATTATATCCAATAAGAATTAGCTAAACTTCCAGTGCACCAACAATAATAAAAGAAGCATTGTTGTAGCCTGGGCCAAATTAACAATGGGGCGAATGCAACCACAGCCCCAGGCCAACATCTGGAAATAGGCCCATCCAGAAATCCAATTAACATGATGACTGGTTGTCTAGCCGATTGTGTGACCTCCAGCTGCCGCACTCAGCCTGTTTTCCCATGCACCACGATCGCTGTTCTACTACTAAGCAGATCTGTGGTGTCATTAATACATAAAAGGGACCATTTTGGAGCCACTGTGGATGTTCTGCTGCAGCTCCTCACCCCTCATCTTGTGATGGATGTCTAGCGAAACCTGAATATTTAAACTGAAAGAACTGAATCAGAAGAATATTTGTCAGGATTCAGAATTTAGGAAATCCGCTGATTTACGTACGCTGCACACATAATTCAGCTGTGAATAGGTACGGAGCATGCGCAGTATAAATTTTTTCGGAACGCAGTCGCCATGATTCCATGATTTCGGAATGCAGCCCCCATGTTCCATAATTTAACTTGTTTATATAACTTGTTTGTTGGGGGCATTAATCACTGAAATATGGCTGAATTTAACTGAATGGTTTTATAGTATATTATGATATTACAAAGTGAGGACAACATTTGGTTTTATAAAAGATATAACATTTATATTGAATTTGAATATAATACATTGACTTTAAGCACAGGCCAAATAATTTATAGGATTTAGCTGATCATAGAGGTCCAATTAGCACTTAGTTTGTAGATTTATAAGCTTAGGTTTTTATAATTGTCACCTGTAATTAAGCTATTTTCCAAAATGTTAGACTTCCAAAATGAAGGCATAATTCCAACCAAACCTTGCCCTTAACACCCTCCCCCCTTTAAGTGAGACTCCTCCCACTTCTGGATAAGCACCGCCCCTTTCCCCCTAAACTTAAGATTCTGCCAAAATCAGGAAAGTTGTGATTCATGCAGAGAGCACTTCCTGGAGACCTCACTAAATTCTTGCTTGATAACAGCTATAATTGATCTCAATTTTATTAATAGTAGTGACCAGATTTACTAAGCTGTTAGGAAAGGAAAAGTGGAGATGTTGTTGCCTATAGCAACCAATCAGATTCTAGCTCTCCCTTTCCTATTACATACTAGAAAAGGTCAACTAAAATCTGAATAGTTGCTATGGGCAACATCTCCACTTTTCCTTTCCTGCAACTTAAATCTGGCCCTTGGTGTCATCTTTGACTCTTCACTCTCCTTCACACCTCACACCCATACCCTCTCTCACTCTTGCTGTTTCCCCCTATGTAACATCACACATCCGTCCCTTCGTCACCAATGATGCCACCAAAACCCTCATCCACTCTCTAACCATATCACGTCATTACTGTAACCTCCTCCTCATTAGTCTCCCGCTCACCCTTCAATCTATACTCAATGCTGCTTCCAGGCTCATCTTCCTCTCACGCCCCTCCTTTAAGTCAAACCCTCCACTAGCTTCCTCTCTGCTGCAGACCTCTCCTTTCCCTCACATTCAAGGCCATCTCCTCATCCACTGCTCCCTACCACTCCTCCCTCATTTCCATGCACACCCCTTCCCACCCTCTACACTCTGCTAACCAGCGCTGTCTGATCTCCCTACTGATCCCATCACCACATCTCATGTTCGTATACAGGACTTCTCCCGCGCTGCACTGGAATGAGATCCCTCTTCAAGTCAGGCTCTCCTCTACCCTACCCTGCAGGTCTTCCAGCGCTCACTAAAAACGCACCTGTTCAGGCTGACCTACCCCTCCTCCACTTAACATCCTCACTGCATCTACTTCTGCCCCTTCCTCTCCTCCAGCGTTAACACCAGCAGTCCATTTCCTCCCCCTCCTAAAGTCTTCTGTTAGTCCATCCCTCCCACTTAGTCTGTTAGCTCACGTGAGCAGGACCCTCTATCCTAGTGTTGTCCCCTTCTCCACTACTGCCCCTTCCCTTCACCCCCTATGCCTCTGGTGGCTCCCTCTCACTCACCCACTCTACCTCTCACTGCACTCTATGACCCAAGCAAGCCTGATCGTTCAAGCTTCATACCTCACATATTGTCTGTGCACGCTTCACTCTGTTTTATGTGATATTTTTTTCATATTTGTATTGTATAATGTAATATTCTGTGCATTCCCCCCCCTTTAATATATACTATGCTGTCCATCCCTCCCCTGTATGTCTGTACTGCGTTTTGTCTTTCTTTGTACGGCGCTGCGGACACTTTGTGGTGCCTAATAAATAAACGATAACAAAATAATAAATTACTTGTCCAGCCTACAAATGCAATGACGTTCAGAGACAATTCAGTGGTTACATGCGTCCACAAACTAAGAAGTTCAAACAATGGGCTCCATTTACTATCATTAGCGCATTGAGCGCTAATGATAGTAACCAGGCTCACTGCACCTCGCAGCCTCGGAGCAAGTATTTACTAATACTTACCCTTCCTGCGTGGTCCCACGACGGTCAGCGAGCCTTTCGCTGACATCGGTCGGCTGTGGAGTCCCGGCACATGCGCAGTAGCTGCCTTTTGGGACTTAGTAAAATTTCAAGTTCCAAAAAGGCAAAATCACTGCGCAGGCCCCGGGAGCAGAGACAGACGCACGCCCGATCAGGTAAGTTTTAAAGCTTCGTTCTCAGTTTTTTTTGTGTTTTTTTTTTTATTAAATATGTTTATTTGATAAGAATTAATTAAAAGTAGCCAATATATTTTTTTTGTTACATAGATTTGAATGGGAGACCGCTGTATTCCAGCGGTCTCCCGATATGTGCCCCCCTCTTCCTCCCCCTAATAACAGCTATTAGGGAGAAGGGTAAAAGGGGGGTATATGGGGAGACCGCTGGAATACTTACCCTAACGCCATCTTCAGGTGGCATTATTTAACGCGTCGGCGCGGATAGTTAATATCCGCGCTAACACTTAGTAAATACCAGCCCGCATTCGTTACAGCGGGCCGGCGAAACAGAGTGTCTAATGCGATCGTAGCCATGGTTTCCATGGCAATGATAGCATTATAAATAACGGACTCTTCGGTTTCATTTGATAAAGCTCGTTTTCACACGAAAACGGTATTTATCATATGAAAACGACATTTGTAAATAGAGCCCAATATAGTTGTTATAATAGAGACACACCCATGTAACACCCTACCATAAGTTCACAAAGGTTTTACTGTACCTATACACAGTTACATAACACAAATATAAAAAAAACTAGCTGCAATCAAATACAGAGTTTTATTCTTTTATTATAAAACTCTCTATATAACTATAAGTTATGTCTCTTGCCAACGTGCAATTAAAGTCAGAAAAAAGCATGAGTACTTTTCCATATACCGCAGGAAATGTGAATTTATGTTGCTAGGAAAAATATTTTGGCACCATTATCTTTACCAGCAGGCATGGGAATGTAAACGGTCAAATATTTTATTTAACGCCTTAGGTCATGGAATTTTTATTCCTTTCCCATTAGGCAGCACATATTATACTGTCACAAGGCTGTCTGGCTGATCATTTCTAAGGTACTGGATAGGTGTAAAGGTTACCCAGCGCTTATAACATATATATTTGAAAAATTTCTTTTTTGACCACATAAAACTAAAAGGTGAACACAAAAACTCAGAAAAATGTTCAGGAGGCGCACTGAATACACTCATACATGAAGGGCCAAGCGCTATATTAAGCTGTTAGCCTCTGACAGCTTCTATCAGGCAGCGGTCCTGCCCAGCTCCACCCCCAGTCCCACCTAACTCCACCCAGTCCCTCCCATCCAGGCTTTTGGCCCCGCCTCATTGCTAAGGGGTCCGTCCGAGACGGTCACCTTCTGCCCCCGATTGTAATCCTGTTAAATAGATTTGCAGAGCGGTAACTTCATGCAGATTGCTTGAACGGCGTCCAGACACAGCGGATCGTAAGGGCAGTGTAGGCGTCTGCTAATGAACTCACAATGTGTGTGGGACACAAGTGCTACTCACAGCAAATCGCTTCAGTAATGGTCGTCGGCAGCTGCAGCACCATCATGTCACCCAGAGATCTCTATTTATTATAATGGGATTATGTTCTAGATTGGCCATAGTACATAACAGGCTGGCAATCATTATTGCTCGGGTAAGGGAACACATGGTAAGCTGGCCAGTACTAAGGACCAGCTGGAAATCCATCAAGTAGAATTGTACATTATTATCAGCAAGTAATGAAAACGTTCTTTATTCATTCCCGTATCTGGCTTTGCACGGGATGTAAATGTCTTTGCGGCTTATCAGGACAGCTTAATCGCGGCTGTATCAGTGCCGACATTCGGGAACAGGTATAATCGCAAACGTTCCTATTTTGACAAAGAAAACCCTTCCCAAAGCTATATTGAACACTCTCCAACAGGGACGGTTAAGGTTAGGTTGCAGAGAGAGGTAGAGCTTAGGGTTAGGCTGCGGAGAAAGGATGGTAAAGGTTAGGATGCGGAAAAGAGGAGGCTAAGGTTAGGCTACAGAGAGAGAGGATGGCTAAACTAAGGCTGCAGAGAGGGGACGGTGAAAGTTACGCTGCTAGAAGGGGAGGGTTAGGGTTAGGCTGTGGAGAGGGGACGATTAAGGTTAAGCCGCTAGAAGGGCAAAATTAGGGTTAGTATTAGAGTTATGGGAAAATACCTGTCACTGTTGGAACAATTGAACCCAGATCCCTCCCAGCACCCATGCAGTCTCATCGCACACTGCCGTAAACAGACTATGATCGCCATTTCAGTGACAGGATCTGAGCCATCGAAAATCAGATCATCGGCACCACGAACCACTTCCCTTTACACAGGGTCATTCTCCCTGCAAGCGCCTCACTCAGCTGATCACACACCTATCCAATGATCAGGGTAAGTGTCCGAGTCACAACCCACCAGCATAGCTTCTTGTGATAAAATACGTCTCATCTGTGGATTTAGGTCAATCAACATCCTAAAAATCATCAAAAATCAATGATTTTACAACGTTGGAGAAACGACCATCTGGCAAACTCTCGTGCAGCAAACACAGATATCTGTACAGTGTGCGCGGAGCCACAATTTTTCAGCAGGTGGTTAGGAGAGATAGATAGACAGACTGACAAACATGAGATAGATAGATCGATCAGGGTTGCCGACTCTCCCGGAATATCCGGGAGACTCCCGAAATTTGGACAGTTCTCCCGGTATCCCGGAAGAGCTGGCAAATCTCCCGCAAGCCACGCCCCTCTATCAATCACAAGTGTAATCCCTAAAGTTACTAGGGATGGGCGAGACTTGATGATGATGACGACATCAAGCCCCACCCATCCCCTTTAACACAAGAGGTCACACAAGTGATTGACAGGAGGTGGGGCTTAATGACGCAATTTGCATAAAACAAATAATTAAGCTCTGCCTCCTCACAGTTATCTATGGCTCAATGGTCGGAAACCCTGAGATAGATATATAGATAGACAGACAGAGATAAGATAGATAGACAGACAGAGATAAGATAGATAGATATGAGATAGATAGATATGAGATAGATATGAGATAGATATGAGATAGATATGAGATAAAGGTAGACAGACAGACATAAGGTAGACAGACAGACATAAGGTAGACAGACAGACATAAGGTAGACAGACAGACATAAGGTAGACAGACAGACATAAGGTAGACAGACAGACATAAGGTAGACAGACAGACATAAGGTAGACAGACAGACATAAGGTAGACAGACAGACATAAGGTAGACAGACAGACATAAGGTAGACAGACAGACATAAGGTAGACAGACAGACATAAGGTAGACAGACAGACATAAGGTAGACAGACAGACATAAGGTAGACAGACAGACATAAGGTAGACAGACAGACATAAGGTAGACAGACAGACATAAGGTAGACAGACAGACATAAGGTAGACAGACAGACATAAGGTAGACAGACAGACATAAGGTAGACAGACAGACATAAGGTAGACAGACAGACATAAGGTAGACAGACAGACATAAGGTAGACAGACAGACATAAGGTAGACAGACAACAGACAGACAGACAGACAGACAGACACTGCATTGTGGTAAGACATATAGAAAGGAGATCACACGACACACGGGTATTTTGAGCATCGCTGTGTTTCCCTGTTGTACATTCCATTATCGCATTATTCTGTGTGATACCTTTCTTTTCCCTGTTGTACCATTATTGCATTATTCCTTGTGACACGGTGTATGTGAGACCAGAGGGAAACTACATGTTTTTCTAGTGACATTTCAGACTGAGGAACACTCTTTATGAGCCGCTGTCTAATATTTCAAAGCATTTTTAAACCCTTCTTCTGTTATGTTACAGTAAACGAGTTTGTTGCCATGGAAATGCAATCATATATCGGCGGAGGTAACAAGGCCCTGTGCTAGCGACGCTCTCTGTCTCACAAGTAATATTACTTTTAACCCAAAGCTTAAAAAGAAAGAATTACAGCATCATTGAACGTGACAGCGATGCTGGGATAAACATCACTCACTTTTTCTCATTTGCTTATATATAGAACTTAAACAAATATTGGAAACTTGGACTTTTACTAGAACTGAATTTTCTGGGTGACCGGAGATGACTAAAAACTTCAGGGGCCAGATTTACTAACCTGCTCAGAAGAAAAAGTGGAGATGTTGCCCATAGCAACCAAACAGATTCTAGCTCTCACTTTCCTATTAAATATTAGAGAATATCAGTTAGAAGCTAATTGGTTGCTATGGGCAACATCTCCATTTTTCCTTTTTAAAAGTTTAGTAAATCTAGGCCTAGGTGTACACTGAATGAGGAAACCGATTTAACGGCCTCGATCACATGCTAAATTTGCTTATTTAACCTAATAGGTTTGTATCAGCTCATTGGAGGAGGCATTAATGGAGGCGTAATCCACGTCATCGGACCCAATGAATTCAAAATGCATAATTCCTCAACAGGAAAGAGAGGGGGCGCGTCTAGTGCACCGAGAGAGGGAGAGGGGGCGCGACTAGTGCACAGACAGGGAGAGAGAGAGAGGGGGCACGTCTAGTGCACAGAGAGCGCGTCTAGTGCACCGAGAGAGGGAGAGGGGGCGCGACTAGTGCACAGACAGAGAGCGAGAGGGGGGGCGCGTCTAGTGCACAGACAGAGAGAGAGAGAGAGAGGGGGCGCGTCTAGTGCACAGAG
>WWET01003071.1:33892-53561 GCA_011038615.1 Limnodynastes dumerilii | reverse complement strand
ATGGATAAAAATAACTCTTACAGTTAAGTAATGTAGTTGGACCCAATGGGAAAATAGTAAATCTAGCCCTTAATCTCTATCGAAGGATTATCAAGTCTTCTCAAAAGGAAACAAAATGGAGATGTTGCCTATAGCAACCAATCAGATTCTAGCTCTCATTTTCCTATCACGTATTAGAGAATGTCAGCTTGAATGTGATTGGTTGCTATGGGAAACATCTCCATTTTTCCTTTCGAGAAGTTTACTAAAGCTAACAGTACATTTAATCATGTGGGCGAAAACAGATCAAAATATTGAAAGCTTCCTTTCATCTGGAAAAGATAGTTATTTCATTGTAATTACAACATGTACTCCAATGAACAATTGAAACGAATGGGTCATTACAATAAATGGAAAAACAAATACAACACTAGCATACCCTCCAACATGACCCATTCCATTAGGTACTAAATACTCTGCTTCTCAGTTTTCAACTGACAGTTACTATGGTAACCACCTTTGCTGAAGAGACCAGTAATTTTTTTTTAAATATTAGTCAAGTCATTACACCAGGTGAGTGACAGTTGGAAGCTCAGGTGTGGAGTTAATCGTACCTAATGGAATGGGTCATGTTGGAGGGTCTGTATTATTAAGGGATGTACCCAATTTGCTTCCAATTCAATCCATAGACTTTGACCCCCCCCCACTCCCCTTTTCTCACACACAAAAGTGAAAAAAAATTTAATAAACGTATAAATACGAGAACGCCCTTACCTCAGGAAGATCCAGTCTCTGAGCTACGGCCTCCAGGCATTCCAACCCGGTGCTGTCCACGGAGAGATTACACTCGATATCCGTAGTGTCCAGCAGTCGTATCCGACTCACAAAACAACTCTTGCTCAGGACATTGTACCGCTTGGTCCTGCGGAGCTTGAACTTGAACGGCATGGCGTGGAACGTGGCGGCGGTCGCCCCGAGGGGCAGCCCTTCACTTTATTTTCGCTTTGAATCTCACGCCACAAACTACTGTTGTACTCCAAGTGGCGAGGAAGTTGTCCATACCCAGGGTACTCTAACAGATGCCACCTGCAAAAGGGCACAAGGAAGAGCTATTAAGGCCTGGAAAATATTATAAGATATCAACAAAAAGTCAACCGTAAACCACTACCCTGGTTATAAATAATGATATATTTGGGTTTGGTTATTTTCAACCAGACTAGAAGACTTGTCTACTATCTCAAACAAGTTCTCTGCAAGTCTCGTCTAAGCCCCTTTCATGGTTCGCAATTTTTATTTAAACCCACTTGGTGGCTATGGCGATGTCCTGGTCTACTCTGTTGGTCTCTACATTGGTTGTCTGTATTTTACAGATATAAATACAAAATACTTTTGCCAATAATTCTTCACTGCACCAGCATACAAATCCTCACTCATCTCAAGATATACACTCGCTCACTCTCTCAGATCTTCACAGGACATACAGCTCTGCTCTACACTAACCAAAATGCTCTGATTCCCAGTTACAGGACTTCTCCCGGACTGCACAAACTCTCTGGAATAACCTTCCTCACCCATTTAAACTGTCCTCTACTCTCCAAGCTTTCAAGTGCTCCCTTTCAACTCTTCTTTTCAGACAAGCGTACCAAATGCCTCAACCTACTTTCTCCATTCTACACTATTTTCAACAACTTTGCTATCCAGTTTTCTTCCTTCACTCTGTTTCTCTCCAATGTAATCCCCGCAGTCCTGGTAGTAACACTGCTGTGTGACTGGATCATACACAGCACTGAGCACTGTTACCATACACCCTGTCTCTCTCCAATGTAATATCCCCTCAGTCCTGGTAGTAACACTGCTGTGTGACTGATCATACACAGCACTGAGCACTGTTATCATACACCCTGGCTGCTCCATTTTGGTATAGCATTAAAAGACTCATAAAACAAGTAATGATACAAAATTTTACTTATAGTCTGGCCATGCCATCTGCTACAGTACATCATTAGCGTACACTGGCTCTGTGTATAATGCTGCCGGGGGGAGAAGAAGCGGTGAGGGCTGAACCACTATCTGATTCAGCCAACCCCTGCATCTAATACTCCCCAGCAGCACACAGGCTCCAGCACTGTTAAGGGGAATGTTATTGCTGCTGCGGCAATGTCATTTCCATCACTGCTACAGAAGACAGCTTTTAATAAAGAATAGCTCAATCTTGGAAAAGGTACAATGATGAATTGTCTTATTTCAACAAGGTACCCGTTCTGGTTAGGATTAGGCTGCAGGACGGAGAGTGTTAGGGTTAGGCTGCGGAGAGAGGATTGTTAATGTTAGGCTACAGGGCAGGGACAGTTACGATAAGGCTTCGGAAAGGGGAGGGTTCAGGTTAGACTGCAGCAAAAGGATGGCTAGGGTTAAGGGAGGGTTAAGGTTAGGCTACGTGACAGGGATGGTTAGGGGTGGGTTAAGGTTTGGCTACGGTACAAGTGATGGTTAGAAGAAGGGCTAAAGTTAGGCTACAGGACAGAGATGGTTAGAGGAGGGTTAAGGTTCGGCTGCGGGACAGGGATGTTAGGGGAGGGTTAAGGTTAGGCTACAGGACAGGGATGGTTAGGGGAGGGATAAGGTTAGGCTACAGGACAGGGATGGTTACGGGAGGGTTAAGGATAAGCTACGGGGCAGGGATGGTTAGGGGAGGGGTAAGGGTAGGCTACGGTACAGGGATGGTTAGTGGAGGGGTAAGGTTAGGCTACAGGACAGGGATGGTTAGGGGAGGGGTAAGGTTAGGCTACGGTACCGGGATGGTTAGTGGAGGGGTAAGGTTAGGCTACGGTACCGGGATGGTTAGGGGAGGGTTAAGGTTAGGCTACGTGACAGGGATGGTTAGGGGATGGTTAGGGTAGGGTTAAGGTTAGGCTACGGTTCAGGGATGGTTAGGGGAGGGGTAAGGTTAGGCTACAGGACAGGGATGGTCAGGGGAGGGTTATGGATTAGTTGTGGGAATGGGACGGTTATCATGAAAATAAAAGTTTCCCTGCACCGTTCAACGCTCCACAGACACTGAAGTCGCGGGAACAACGGCTTCTTGCTTAGACTGACAAAATATATCACAAGTCGTCGCTTCATTGCCGCAAACCGAAAGACAGATTTTCGGAGCGGTGAACTAAATTCCTGCTTAGGATGGCCCTAGAGGGGTGTTGGGAGGGGGTTGGGGTATTAATTAAATCAAACTGCCAATAGAACTTTGGAGGAGAAATGGAACTCACAAAGAGGTAAAATCTGTGAAGGTGGATAAAGAGAGAAAACCACAGAGGGGACAAGGACATCACAGACGTAACACTCTGAGCTGACCACTAGAAACGTCTCATCAGCCACATTGCGGAGGTTTCTAAGAGAAGTAACTATGTGATTATGACAAATACATCCTTGACATTCCAATGTGTGCATTAACCGTCACATGAGCAGCCATTTCTCGATCATGATCCAGCGTTCTATGATTCACAGTATGTTCCGTACGACTCAAAGGAAAATAAAGAACTGTCAACAGGGCATAAACGGACATTTCTAAAATTACCGTCTAGAGGAAAGAATGTTGGGTGGACAACACATGAATGAAATGAGAGATCAGAATATCTGCAGTCAAGCAAAAGGATCTAACTGAAGAATAATCATCCGCTGAGAACAAAGGGCCATTTTCTCCCAACCAGAGACTGGGAAATCGTTTGCTTCTGTCTGGCCGAGGAGAAGCAATCGATCCACAGCGAATGGTGATTATTAATATAACCCAAACCCTTACTCTAACCCTCCCCTTCCTTTACCCTAACCCTAACCTTCCCCTTCCCTGCAGCCTGACCCCAAGAAGCCCTTTTCCGCAACCTGAACCAAAGTCTTTCCTACCTGCAGCCTAACCCTAAGACTCCACTTCCCCGCAGCCTAACCCTAAGAATCGCCTCCCCACAACCTGACCCTAAAACTCCTCTCCCTGCAGCCTAACCCCAAGACTCCTCTCCCTGCAGCCTAACCCCAAGACTCCCCTCCCTGCAGCCTAACCCCAAGACTCCCCTCCCCGCAGCCTAACACTAAGACTCCTCACCCTGCAGCCTGAACCTAAGACTCCCTTCCCCGCTTCCTTACCTTAAGATTTCCCTCCCCACAGCCTAACCCTAAGACTCCCCTCCCTGCAGCCTAATCCTAAAACCTCCCATAGACTCCCCTGTAATACTCACCTGTCTACTTACCCATTCATTAATAAAATCTTCTAGTTAGTGCTATTTTCTAAAACAAAAAGCCGAAATTTTTTTCCGCAATTCGCATGCTGCTTTTGTAAGTCTCGGCTAGTGTTATTAGTTCTGGACACGGTCCTCACTTACTACTTTGAATCGGAGATCTGCATAATTTGCTGTTTTGCAGAATGAAGATGTCATTCAAAGGACATCCTATGTGATTCCATCAAGCAATCGTTACATAATTACACGAAGATTCAATCACCTTGGATTCTCTGATATTGGGAAAGGTGCTACGCCCCCTGCCATAGATTTATCATGAACATTGTGTGCATTGCAAAGGACAAAATACAAATTATCGGTCACCCCATTCTTTAAACCAAAATCCGATACGTAGACAAAAGGAAACCTTTAGTTATGTGAATATATTATGTACATTTTGGGAGACAACATTTGAGAGGTTCGAGTTGGAGAAATGGTTTCACACCCAGTGAAATGTCTGAAAAATATGTCTCCAGGAACCAGAATGAAAGAATAACCATATAAATAAAGAATTTCTAGTAACAAGCACTCAATGCAAAGCCTTATGTAGTAACCAGTATACAACACAGATCCATCTTATACAACACAGAACCATCCAGTGACCAGTATTTACTACAAACATCCTACAGACATTCTAGTAACCAGTATACAACACAGACCATCTAGAAACCAGTATACAATACAGACCATCTAGAAACCAGAATACAATACAGACCATCTAGTAACCAGTATACAATATAGACATTCTAATAACCAGTATACAATATAGACCCATCTAGTAACCAGTATACAATACAGACATTCTAGTAACCAGTATACAATATAGACATTCTAGTAACCAGTATACAATATAGACCCATCTAGAAACCAGTATACAACACAGACCCATCTAAAAACCAGTATACAATACAGACCCATCTAGAAACCAGTATACAATACAGACCCATCTAGAAACCAGTATACAATACAGACCCATCTAGTAACCAGTATACAATACAGGCAATCTAGAAACCAGTATACAATACAGGCAATCTAGAAACCAGTATACAATATAGACATTCTAGAAACCAGTATACAATACAGACCATCTAGAAACCAGTACACAATACAGACCATCTAAAAACCAGTATACAACACAGACCATCTAGAAACCAGTATACAATACAGACCCATCTAGAAACCAGTATACAACACAGACCATCTAGAAACCAGTATACAATACAGACCCATCTAGAAGCAAGTATACAATACAGACCCATCGAGTAACCAGTATATAATACAGGCAATCTTGAAACCAGTATACAACACAGGCAATCTTGAAACCAGTATACAACACAGACCATCTAGAAACCAGTATACAACACAGACCAAACCAGTATACAACACAGACCATCTAGAAACCAGTATACAACACAGACCATCTAGAAACCAGTACACAATTCAGTGCCCCATTTAGTAACCAGAACACCAGAGCCACCAACATGACCCATTCCATTAGGTACAAAATGCTCTGCTCCTGAGCTTCCGACTGTCAGTTACTATGGTAACCACCTTTGTTAAAGAAAAAAATTATTTTCAAATATCAGTAACATCATTAAATCCAGGTGAGTGACAGTTGGAAGCTCAGGGGCGGAGTATTTAATGGAAGCTATCATGTTGGACAGTCTGGAACACATAACAGACCAACCTGGTAATCTGTAATCAAAGCACCATCTAGTATACAAGACAGACCCATTTAGGAACTATTAAACAGCACAGACCCACCTAAAAACTAGTATAAAAACAATCGTCTAAAGAAAAAAACTGTACGGAATTCATCCTTATCTAGTAATCAGAGATATATACAAGGTATGTCTACAAAATAATGAGACTGTGATTCCACCTAGTAAACAAAGCAGTCAGAAGCGGTTATAACGGCATACGTAGTGACCTTGAACATGTGGCAGAATGGGTTTCAGAAAGCACAACAGTTACCAGCGTTATTATAACAGTTACCAGCGTTATTATAACAGTTACCGGCGTTATTATAACAGTTACCGGCGTTATTATAACAGTTACCGGCGTTATTATAACATTAGGCTGTGAAGAAGGGAAGGTTAAGGTTAGGCTGAAAAACAAGGATGGTTAGGGTTAGAAGAGGGTTAAGGTTAGTCTGCGGAGCAAGGATGAGATGGTTAGGCTTAGGGTTAGAGCTGGGGTTAGGCTGTGGGATGAGGATGGTTACAGTTAGGCTGTGAAGAAGGGAAGGTTAAGGTTAGGCTGAAAAACAAGGATGGTTAGGGTTAGAAGAGGGTTAAGGTTAGTCTGCGGAGCAAGGATGAGATGGTTAGGCTTAGGGTTAGAGCTGGGGTTAGGCTGTGGGATGAGGATGGTTACAGTTAGGCTGTGAAGAAGGGAAGGTTAAGGTTAGGCTGAAAAACAAGGATGGTTAGGGTTAGAAGAGGGTTAAGGTTAGTCTGCGGAGCAAGGATGAGATGGTTAGGCTTAGGGTTAGAGCTGGGGTTAGGCTGTGGGATGAGGATGGTTACAGTTAGGCTGTGAAGAAGGGAAGGTTAAGGTTAGGCTGAAAAACAAGGATGGTTAGGGTTAGAAGAGGGTTAAGGTTAGTCTGCGGAGCAAGGATGAGATGGTTAGGCTTAGGGTTAGAGCTGGGGTTAGGCTGTGGGATGAGGATGGTTACAGTTAGGCTGTGAAGAAGGGAAGGTTAAGGTTAGGCTGAAAAACAAGGATGGTTAGGGTTAGAAGAGGGTTAAGGTTAGTCTGCGGAGCAAGGATGAGATGGTTAGGCTTAGGGTTAGAGCTGGGGTTAGGCTGTGGGATGAGGATGGTTACAGTTAGGCTGTGAAGAAGGGAAGGTTAAGGTTAGGCTGAAAAACAAGGATGGTTAGGGTTAGAAGAGGGTTAAGGTTAGTCTGCGGAGCAAGGATGAGATGGTTAGGCTTAGGGTTAGAGCTGGGGTTAGGCTGTGGGATGAGGATGGTTACAGTTAGGCTGTGAAGAAGGGAAGGTTAAGGTTAGGCTGAAAAACAAGGATGGTTAGGGTTAGAAGAGGGTTAAGGTTAGTCTGCGGAGCAAGGATGAGATGGTTAGGCTTAGGGTTAGAGCTGGGGTTAGGCTGTGGGATGAGGATGGTTACAGTTAGGCTGTGAAGAAGGGAAGGTTAAGGTTAGGCTGAAAAACAAGGATGGTTAGGGTTAGAAGAGGGTTAAGGTTAGTCTGCGGAGCAAGGATGAGATGGTTAGGCTTAGGGTTAGAGCTGGGGTTAGGCTGTGGGATGAGGATGGTTACAGTTAGGCTGTGAAGAAGGGAAGGTTAAGGTTAGGCTGAAAAACAAGGATGGTTAGGGTTAGAAGAGGGTTAAGGTTAGTCTGCGGAGCAAGGATGAGATGGTTAGGCTTAGGGTTAGAGCTGGGGTTAGGCTGTGGGATGAGGATGGTTACAGTTAGGCTGTGAAGAAGGGAAGGTTAAGGTTAGGCTGAAAAACAAGGATGGTTAGGGTTAGAAGAGGGTTAAGGTTAGTCTGCGGAGCAAGGATGAGATGGTTAGGCTTAGGGTTAGAGCTGGGGTTAGGCTGTGGGATGAGGATGGTTACAGTTAGGCTGTGAAGAAGGGAAGGTTAAGGTTAGGCTGAAAAACAAGGATGGTTAGGGTTAGAAGAGGGTTAAGGTTAGTCTGCGGAGCAAGGATGAGATGGTTAGGCTTAGGGTTAGAGCTGGGGTTAGGCTGTGGGATGAGGATGGTTACAGTTAGGCTGTGAAGAAGGGAAGGTTAAGGTTAGGCTGAAAAACAAGGATGGTTAGGGTTAGAAGAGGGTTAAGGTTAGTCTGCGGAGCAAGGATGAGATGGTTAGGCTTAGGGTTAGAGCTGGGGTTAGGCTGTGGGATGAGGATGGTTACAGTTAGGCTGTGAAGAAGGGAAGGTTAAGGTTAGGCTGAAAAACAAGGATGGTTAGGGTTAGAAGAGGGTTAAGGTTAGTCTGCGGAGCAAGGATGAGATGGTTAGGCTTAGGGTTAGAGCTGGGGTTAGGCTGTGGGATGAGGATGGTTACAGTTAGGCTGTGAAGAAGGGAAGGTTAAGGTTAGGCTGAAAAACAAGGATGGTTAGGGTTAGAAGAGGGTTAAGGTTAGTCTGCGGAGCAAGGATGAGATGGTTAGGCTTAGGGTTAGAGCTGGGGTTAGGCTGTGGGATGAGGATGGTTACAGTTAGGCTGTGAAGAAGGGAAGGTTAAGGTTAGGCTGAAAAACAAGGATGGTTAGGGTTAGAAGAGGGTTAAGGTTAGTCTGCGGAGCAAGGATGAGCTGGTTAGGCTTAGGGTTAGAGCTGGGGTTAGGCTGTGGGATGAGGATGGTTACAGTTAGGCTGTGAAGAAGGGAAGGTTAAGGTTAGGCTGAAAAACAAGGATGGTTAGGGTTAGAAGAGGGTTAAGGTTAGTCTGCGGAGCAAGGATGAAATGGTTAGGCTTAGGGTTAGAGCTGGGGTTAGTCTGCAGGACAAGGATGGTTAGGGATAGGCTGTGGAGAGGAGAGGGTTAGAGTTAGGCTATGGGACGGGGATGGTTAGGGTAAGGCTGCAGAGAGGGGAGGGTTAAGGTTAGGCTGCAAAGAGGGGGAGGGATAGGCTGTGAAGAGGGGAGGCTGATTGTCAGGGGCGGTTAGGGTTGGCTGCAGAGATGGGAAAATTAAGGTTAGGCTGCAAAACTGGGATGGTTAGGGAAAGGCTGCTGAGATGTGAGGGTTAAAGTTAGGATGTAGGACAGGGATGGTTAGGGATAGGCTGTGGGGAGGAGAGGGTTAGGGTTAGGCTATGGATCAGGGATGGTTATAGTTAGGCTGCTAGTCCGGGATGGTTAAGGTTAGGCTGCAGAGATGTATGGGTAAAAGTTAGGCTATAGGACAGGGATGGCTAATGTCAGGCTGCTGAGATGTTAGCGTAAAAGTTAGGCTGCAGGACAAAGATGGTGAGGGTTAGGCTGTGGAGAGAGGAAAATGAAGGTTAGGCTGTTGAATGAGGATGGTTTGGGGAGGGTTAATGTTAGGCTGCAGAAAGGGGATGGTTATGGTTATGGTTAGGATGCATAAAACTACATGTTGCCTCTTCATAGAGAAAGCAGTTGAGGGACAAAGTTGTCTTGTCGGAAACTGATTAAAACTAATTCTATAATAATTTCATTGCCGCAAAGTTATCCGCTGAAATTCAGATCATCGGAGCGGTGACCTACACCCGTTATCACACACAACGTCATCAATGTTGCATAAGAATAATGGTTTACAAGTTATTACATTTTGCCAAAGGTTTGACCTGTGTTTTCTCCCCTAATTCTGTAACAGAATCAAGAGACACCTCGTCCTCTATATGACCTAACAATACCCACATGAGGAATGATGAAAACATCTCCAACAAAAGGCCAAGTAAGTTACGAACTGGAGAATGTGCTGAATTTACGCAATATTACAATATTTGCCACAATGTTGCAGGAATCCTGGAGATGTTTAGTCAGCGGATTCTTCTTGTTCTTCAGATCATCTTTCTTTATAGAAAAGAGAAAAAGAAATGCATTTAAAGCACTTTTGTTCTTATTCAGTGATCCTAACCTGTGCCTGCACTGACAAGTATGTGGTTTGCCAGTACGGTGGTCTGTTTGGCCACAGACCATTGCGTGGCAGGTGAATGGTGACTTTCGGCAATTGATGGCAGACTCCATTTTAGAAAGCAGTGGCAATGCGTCTCCCTGGGTCACAAAGATTTCTTCGCTTTCTTAATCCCTAATCCTCCATGTACCATATCCTAACCCTAAATATCCTGCAGCATAACCCTAACCTTCCCCTTAAGCGCCTTAACCTTAACTTATTAACCACTGCTACAGCTGGAGGCTGATCATCACTTTTGAAACAGGGCCAGCCGGACCGGCAAACGCATCCTATAGTAGACTTGTAATATAAAATGTTATTAATCAACATTTTTAAAAGTATTTAGTCTTCACCAAAGTTTCCAACATCAACATCCCTGAATTTTAACAAGAACTACTGTACATCCTGCAGCAGAGCCAGACGCTCCATGGAAAGTTTGGATTTTGTGGTAGAATGAATTCCAGTCTAAGCCCTGCGTAGCGCTTGGCAACTTCTAAATGCCCCAGACAATTGCCAGCCTTTAAAGACCCGGTTCAGTTAGATTTAGAGGATACGAATGACTGGCACATCCCCAGCTGAAACGTGTTCCCATGCCAAGCTTCAGGGAACTAATAATCACAGAGAGGTTTTCTTCTATTGCTGTAATTGCAAATAACTGTAACGGAGATTACGACAGTACGATTGGTAATCTCAAAACACAGAAAGAGGACACTTTGTGATGGGTCTGGATACAGATATCACGGTTACATTCCCCGGTTAGAATGTCTGATTTCCGAAATAAGGACTTCCGAAAGTTTGGAATACTCGCCCATTCCGTTTTGGAATTCTGCTACCGTAGGACCTGTACCACAGGTCCTCTCCAGGGTTAGGGTGAGGCTGCAGGGGAGTGAGGGTTAGGGTCAGGCTGCAGGGAAGAGAAGGTTAGGATCAGGCTATGGAGAAGGGAGGGTGAGGGTCAGGCAAGGGAGAAGGGATGGTGAGGATCAGGCTAGGGAGAAGGGATGGTCAGGGTTAGGGTTAGAATTAGGGGAAGGGTTGGGATAGCTTACTTTTCGAAGCACCGCTTTCGATGCTCCGTGGACCAATTTCTATGCCTCATCGAGGCATATATAATCAAAATTCGAACTGGCTGGGAGAAAATGGCCCTATCGAAATAAGGCCGTTCTTTCCGGGGACCTCCACCTTAGATATCACTCCCCCATCCCCCGATTCCTGTGGATATTATTCGCATTGCAGATGCATTTTTAGCTCTGTAAATACGCATGCTTCCGATATACCCGGTTGGAACGCATTTTGACCCACAGACTTAGAAACGGCAATAGACCCAATCCAGAACGCATAGCGCTCGCAAGTCTCTGCAACTCAGGCGAATTTATGCAAAGTACGATCTTTTATTCTGTACATGCTAGAGTAACGCACTCCCCTCGCAAGTGCCCTGAACCCAACTTTAACCTTTATGCGCACGCCTCTGTGCATTAAGGACTGGTTCGTAATTAACTAAGCCCTTACTGTACAGTTTAAATGTATCATACATGCCATAAACATGGCGGGTCCTCCATGTCAGAATGAGTTACTGTGCGTAATTCAGAGTCTTCGTGGTGCAATCTGATGCGTAACCACCATGCTCGAGTTAAAATGAAGATGTGGATCCCTAAAATAATCAGCCCTGAATCCAATCTCCAAGGGAACTGGCCCTTAGTTGTATGACAAGCTCTGCGACCAACCCAATTCCAGCTTATTAATATACATGCAGGTGGAATCTATCAGTCAGTGAGGATAACAATGTCTATATCAAGATTGTGCACTTGTTAAAGTTACATGATTCAAACTTTAGACTACGGAGGAAGAGGCAGAAATGACCTTTACAAAGTCTAAGCATACTGCAGCAGACCCTCCAACACGACCCATTCCAACAGGTACACAATACTCCGCTCCGGAGCTTCCAACTGCAACTCACCTGGTTTTAATGAATTAACTGGTGTTTGAAAAACATGTTTCTCTCCAACACAGGTGGTTACCATAGTAACAGGTTGTTGGAAAGTATTTTGTACCTGGTGGAATGGGTCATGTTGGGAGTATCTTCTGTTGTACCCACCACATTGGACAATTCGTTGTACAATCTATAAAAGCTAAAAAAAAAACTCCTGATAAGCATATTAAAAAGGGACTTTCAAAATTTCATCTACTTCTGTGTGTTTCATTAGGGTGGCGGAAGATTTTACCAGCCGAGGGGCTGGTCTGAGGTCGCTAGGGGGGGCGTTTCCTCTTAGTCAGGTTACACTGTAGGTGTTCCCTCTCTCTGTGTAACCATTCAGACTTCTGGGAATTTCCATGCAAGCTTTTAATAGAGTGTTTAATTTTTTATTTTGAAACATATAAATAGGAATAAGTTGCATAAGGACATATTTTATACTGCTCTATGAAATTTGGTTGCTATGGCAATTCATCGTCCACATCATTTTATATCAAAGCATGAGAGAAGAAACTATTTGCTGTGTTTCTATTACACGGTGGCCAACTTTTGAAAGTGAATATCAGAAGTTTTGTGATAGCACTATCAAGGGGCTGCATCAAAGGGGTGTGTCCTGTGAGTAACTCCACCCATGGGTGTGTCTAGCGCTGACAGGAAAAACTATTTACCAATAAAACAGTATTTAGAGAGAATATGGTCAGTGAATAAATACATTCAGTATTATTGTGAATATTGTGAATAGGAGATCCGCTGACTTCTTCTCTATAGAACAGATACAAGTAGATGACTAACAAGGTACCAAATTGTATTTTTTATTTCTGTCTCCATTATTGAAGTCATGTTGTCTTAGATAACAGCCAGTCTTTCATTACATCTTGGTCTCCATGAAAATGGCTGCCTCCATAGGCCTCAAAGCAGGGAAACAGGACACATTTCTCTATCTTTCATCACACCGCAATGACATCTGGAAATGAATCAGCATTAGGGAGGTAGTCAAACACTTCAGGGAGTCAGGGAGATCATCCACTCTTCTGGGAGTCTCTGATATTCAAATATGCTTCATTCCAATATAATTCCTTTCTAATTGGAAAGATGTATCATGTTGATTATCACACTTTGCTTATAAATCCTTATCAAAAAGCTAATAGTAGATGACACTACAGCTAATTAACAAGAGACCAAAGTATATTTTTCATTTCTGTCTCCATTATTGAAGTCACATGGTTTTAGATAACGGGCAGCCTTTGATAACACCTTGGCCTCCATGAAAATGGCTGCCTCCATAGGTCTCAGCATTAGGTAAATAACGAAAAATTTCAGGGAGTCAATAAGATTACCTGCTCTTCAGGGAGATCACCCACTCTTCAAGGAGTCAAGTCCCACCTCCGCCAGATAAGTTTAATGGGTGGCCCACAGATGGCATTGAGTGTAGACGCAATCACCTGGATTATTTACACCGCATTGCCTAGTGGGGTTACCTCTATAATGTGAGATAGCTCCTTTGGCTTATATGTAACCCTAACTATGGCTTCCAAAAGAGATTCAAGTGTCAGTGGTGGTGTCAAATGTAAACTACTGTCCGAACTGATTAAAGAAGCTGAACAGTAAAAATAAAGGGACTACAGTGTTTCAGTGAGTAAGCGGTGTGAAATGTAGGATATTGGTTGAACAACTGTAATTCGTTGACATTTAATATTTCTTTAATTTATCATTATAACAGCCCGTGGTGTTATATATTATATGCCTTCCTTTCATTATTAACATAAACTTGTTCATTTTCACTCTATAATAAAATTCCCCTCTGTCTTGTTACTAACACCGCTGTGTGACTGATCATACAGAGCATGATTACCATACACCCTGTCTCTCTCCATAGTAATATCCCCTCAGTCCTGGTAGTAACACTGCTGTGTGACTGATCATACACAGCACTGAGCACTGTTACCATACACCCTGTCTCTCTCCATAGTCATATCCCGTCAGTCCTGGTAGTAACACTGCTGTGTGACTGATCATACACAGCACTGAGCACCGTTACCATACACCCTGTCTCTCTCCATAGTAATATCTCCTCAGTCCTGGTAGTGACACTGCTGTGTGACTGAACATACACAGCACTGAGCACTGTTACCATGCAACCTGTTGGCACAATTGTGTGATATGGAGCACTTGCCCTTATGTATAAATCCCCAATGTCCTATAGAGTGTAAGCCTGTGAGCAGGGCCCTCTTACCCACCCAGTCTTGTTATAATGATTGTTAACTTGTAAAGCATTCTACGTAATCTTATGGTGCTATATAAAATAAATAAATGGTGCTTTAGAGACACCATTGGTATGTGTATAACTAGTGGATTAGAACCATTGTTGGTTCGGTAAAACGGTTACCCAGGCGAGGCTTTGGAATCAGCGGTGTTGGAAAGTCAGTGGCGTTTCTGTACTTCAATTGCACTTTGAGAAAACAAACAATGGTCACGACACACCCGCCTAACCTTAGTCTGCCAGGTGAAACATCTGTGGTCCTGAAAAGTATCTGAAGTCCTTAGAAAGCGATGCACGCTGGATTGACATGGATTTATTTGCAAAGAATAGAGTCTTTCATGGCTGGTGAAAGGTAAGATCTCTCCTCGGAGTTTGTTCAGCGCTGGCAGGAAGGATTACACCTTTTCTCAGTCATTCTAAGCATGCAAATATTTGGTTCTGCAAATATTCCTATTACACAAGCGGGGATGCTTTCAACGTGAGTCAATGGGAGAAATTATTATACTGCACCGGAAAATTGTATTATACCATATATCATATTACAAAGTCTTCGCCAGTTGGTATAACACATTTTTATCAGACCATAAATATTTAGTCATATTAATGGCGCCTCTTACCCCCCCCAAGGGGTGTAGCAGGGGACAGAGCGGAGGAGAGAGCGCAGGGAGCAGGACGCGGAAGACAGAGAGTGGGGACAGAACGGAAGAGAGAGAGAGCGGGGGACAGAGCGGAGGAGACAGCGGACAGGAGGTGGAACGTTGACCAGGTAAGGAAATAGGTGCGGTGGCAGTGGTAGAAACAGCGATTCAAGTAGCCAAGCGATGCACACTTTCTATAAGTCTATGGGCCTGATTCAATTAAACGCGAATGAAAAAAAAAAAGCGGATATACGCACCTTTCGCGCGCAAAAATAACCGCTATTCAATTAGAAATGTCCCAACGCGCGTTAATTGGACCATGAGCGTATTTGTTAGCGCTCATGTTTGAGCTTCCCTCCCGTTATAAAATACACGCGTGTATTTCTGTATCTTTAGAAACACAAATAAAATATGCGCGTGTATTTCTCTATCTTTACCCATGCAATACAACTGTCAGCACAATCACTTCCCATAAGCAGCCCTGCCGTCATATGTCTGTAATAATCTATTTAGGACCTTCTGCACTTGAATGTCAAAAATTAGACTGCAGCAACTCAGTAATAACGTATAATTGTAGAAGAGAATAATATAAAACAACTTTTTCTGATTGTTGTTTTTTTTAAAACTTCTGCCAGCGTAATATTTCACTTTTCAATCTTCTCATCTACTTTTTAGTAATTTTTTAACCTTCAGCTATTTATTTGAGTTGCAGGCTGCATAAATTTATGTGGAGTATCATATTTCTGTTGCCACTGTGCTGGGAGGTGATCAGGAGCATAGAGGAGCTGTACTCTTGAATCTTTTCATGAATTTCACCGTCACATGTCATAATAAGCACTTTGATGAGGTGCGCAAAAAATGATGTAAAATAACGCGCAAATTTTAACGCGTGTAACGCAATTGAATTGCAAAAATTCGCACTTGCAATGCATTTAAATAGGGACAAAAAATACACGCGATAGACCAAAAAAATACACGAAAAAACCTGGAATTGAATCGGGACCGAAAAATATGCGTGAAAAAAAATATGCAAAT
The DNA here is from genome assembly GCA_011038615.1 of Limnodynastes dumerilii. Lineage (NCBI taxonomy): Eukaryota > Metazoa > Chordata > Amphibia > Anura > Limnodynastidae > Limnodynastes > Limnodynastes dumerilii. The sequence continues at coordinate 37,788 of WWET01003071.1, read as the reverse complement.
TAGCAAAATACGCGATTCCGTTTAATTGAATCAGGCCCTATAATTTAAGTGGTGACCAAAGGAAATGTCAAGGTTTCGGTCGAGATATCGGATGCCCTTTTGTTTAAAAAAAAATAATATTTTTTTTCCCCATTATAAATCTGTTTTGGGAATTAGTAAATATTTCAGTAAACTATAAATAAGCATTTCCTCTATTCATTAAGATTCTATGTATAATAATATCCAGGTCTTATATAAAGGGATTACGTATTCCGACCATAAAAACATCTTACACATTTGTATATTTCAATCAAATTTCAGTATCTTAGAGATCCCATTATTTAAATAAACGATCCCTTCTATCTGGTAAAAAATCCTTTGATTACACAGGTTGGGAAAAGCCGTGTTCCGGAAGAAAAGATTTAATGAACACAGACCAGGCTACAAGTCCACAACATAACCCGTGTGGGAAAAGAGACAACATTCTGCGGTATGGGGAGGTGGAAATGGGCATTCATTGCAAAATCAGGGAAACGGAGTCTGGCTAATAAATCAGAGGTGAGTTACTCTCTTATCACCACATTGCACATGCTGGACTGATCTTACAGCAATAAAGCCATCTGAGAGCCCAGGAAGAGCAGAGGCCGCAATGTATCACATACAGACAGGCCAACCAACAAATAAAAAAACAACAAAACAAACAAACAAAAAAAAAAAAATTTAAACAAACATAAAAAAAAAACACCAAAAACACTTGCGACCACACACTGGGCCTGATTCTGACTTAAATAGCAAATAAGTATGTGCGGATTCGCAAAAGTAAGCGGCAAGTGCACTTCCATGACCCTCCCCTTGTTCGTTCTTACGGATTTTCGCTGACTTACGCCACCTTAGGCCTACCCTGACTTTCTATGCGTATGTTTGTGCGGAGTGCGCCAAACCCCGCCAATACTGTCCTATCGCAATGGCTCCCCCCACTCACTTTGTGTATCCTCGTTCTTACGGAGTGCTTATTACGGATGTCACTAGGTACGGAGATCAACGTAATGAGTTCTTATGCACAACATCTGCCACACACATGTGCAGATAGGAAACACATGCAAACATACGCACGCAGCCTGTATATTTTAAGGAATGTTATTAATGTGAATCAGGGCCACTGAGTGTACTCAAAGACTTTATCTACCTTAATACCTCCACCTCAAGCGCACAGAAAATCCCAATACAATAAAGGTCTGCCATATGCAAATTGCACGGTAGAGGTTTGGTCAAGCCCTTATGTACGATTCTCAAGTTCACACCGACCGCAATTTCTATGGCATCGGCGCGTAACATTTAAATAAGGGACCTGGGTACAAAGACGGTACGCACAAACAGAGACCGAATCCTCTAATTGAACGCCGATGACCCTTGGAGGTCTGACTGCAGCGATAGCAGAATAATGGATCCAGCCCATTGTAAGTAAATTATATTGTAATAGAAAACATCAGGGCATGCTGGCGCTTGTGGTTCCCGATGTGCCAGCATGCCCTGGCAGCCATGGGTAGATGTAGTATTCCAAGCTCCAGCATGGCCAAACTTATGGCAGACTGGGCTTGCTGCGACCTGTAGTGCAGGGGTATTTTTAAGTTTCCTGTATTTCTTTATTTTTACTATTATTATCGCTTATTTATTTAGCGCCACAAATTGCCTGCAGTGCTTTACATAAAACGTTAGACATGCACATCACCTGCCTCTATTGGAGCTACATACTAAGGTCCCTAACACATACACAGATCCACACACACATTAGGGTTCATTTATTTAGCAGCCAATTAACCTACAAGCATGTTTTTGGTATGTGGGAGGAAACCGGAGCACCCAGAGGAAACCCACAAAGACATGGGGAGAACATACACACTCACCACAAATAAAGCCTAGTCCGGGAATCGAACTCATGACCTCAGCGCTCAAGTGCTACTCACTGAGCCAAAGTGCTACTCACGGCCATATCACATGCGGTGCCTGTTTAAACGCGCAATGTAAGACTTACAATAGAATAGGGGGATGTTCCCCTGTACTATTGAGCGTGATGTGCGCAATGTTCACATTATACGCAACAGGACAGCAACATCGCGGGGTTCTACGGGGGCCCACGTGTATCACACCTTAGAAGGAATAACTAGATAGAGCTAATAACACAAGTGGGACACAACTCCCCAACAGAGAAAAGGAAGCAGTTAAGTGTTTCTGGTCCGGAACCACAGTTACGTAGTTTTAGTCTTGCGTACGTTGTTTTAAGAATTGAGCTACTTGGCATGCGTGGTAGCTTATTTATGCTATCGACGTACCATTTCTGTATGTAGATTGCATAAGCGTGGTAATGACCGCACATACGCAATCTACGTACAGAAATGGTACACATGCGTAGTAGCTCTATTCTTAAAACAACGTACGCAAGACTAAAGCTACGTAACTGTGGTTCCGGACCAGAAACACTTAACTGCTTCCTTTTCTCTGTTGGGGAGTTGTGTCTCTCTTGTGTTATTAGCTCTATCTAGTTATTCCTTCTAAGGTGTGAAAACTACGTAACTGGGAATCTGTTTTTAAAATTACTGTTTATTTAAGGTCTTTAAAACACCTTCAACATCAGTAATTCAAAATTTTAGGTATACGAAATACGCTGCCAGAAATGGCTGTTTTATGAAACACTGCTCGGGGGTTAAGGCCTTATAGATTCTGCTTTGCCTCTGTGACCTCCAGCGGAGGGTTTAAGGAAGATATTTAAGCCGTCTAATCTAAAGCTCTTCCTTCCTCCTCGGAATGGTTGTGTGCCCATGCTGTGATGGAGGCACAGGTCACCTCTGCCCATTACCTCCCAGCTCCGGATCTCTCACAACTCACTTTACAGTGCTGGAAAGGGACTTATAACAATAGGGAGGTTGGCGGCGATGGCGCGGTGGACCCCGTCACAGGAAATGAAGCCTGATACATAAAACCAGGGGGGAGAATTCAAAATATGGAAACGTCAAGGATTTAAAAAACAAAGAACTAAGTACGCTAGACGCTGACGTAAAAACGCTGTTTTGTATGTACTGTGCATGCGCATGGCAGATTTTACGCCACCGTGTAATTACGCTTCAGAGGCGGGGTGAGGCGTTTAAATCATACAGTATGGAGGTGCTTAGACAGGTATGTACGTCAGTACTTACGCTGTGTAACGTTAAGGTTGGGATCAGCAAGCGTAAAATGACCAAAGTACGTACGAGCGAGGGAATCGCATAGTAAATACGCTACACGTTGAAACGTAATGGAAACGTAGGTCTGGAACTGGCCCAAAGCGTGATAACCAAAGAGATACCTTTTTTCATTAGAAAGGTGTTATATTGGAATATCAGAGATTTCCAAAGGAGTGGGTGATCTCCCTGACTCCCTGAAGTGTTTGGCAACCTCCCTGATGTTGATTCAGTTCCAGAAGTCATTGCAGCGTGATGAAAGACAGAGAAATCGTGCCCTAAATTCCTGCATTGAGGTTTATGGAAATTGCCATTTTCATAGAGACCAAGATGTAGTCGAAGACTGGTAGTTATCGAAGACAACAGGACTTCAATATCGGAGACAGAAATGAAAAATACACTTTGGTCTCTTGTTGGTCTCTGCAGCTGCAGTGTCACCTGCTTTTATCTTTCTATGGAGATGAAAAAAATCATCCTACTCACAGTCTCCACAATAACACTGAAATGATTGATTCACTGACGATATAACAATCAGGAAAGACTGATGCCGCCATTTTTATTGGGAAATTGTTTACCTGGCAGCGCTAGACACACCCATGGGTGGAGCCATTCACAAGACACACCCCTTAGGTGCAGCCCCTTCATAGTGCTATCAAAATCTCCTATATTTATTTGCAACCACGGTTCGGAAGTTAAATGCCC
>WWET01003071.1:20809-33533 GCA_011038615.1 Limnodynastes dumerilii | reverse complement strand
ACCCACTTTCATGTAACTTTGTCTGTACGGATTTCAACCACGCCCCTCCGTCCCCAAGTGCGATTCACAAGTACGTGCCTAATGGACTTCTGTGCGTAAAATCAATGTAAATAGCGTATAAAGTTACCACGCATGCGCAGTTATGAACTTTCAGATGTCCCATTTTCAGCATTAAGATTTTCTTAGCGGGGAGTCATATTTCATCTGTTGCAAACAGTATTAGAGTTGAGAGGTGATGTTTCCTATCCCAAGTCTAAATAACAGTGTGATAGTAACACTGGTCAGTATCTGTGTAATAATATAATAATAATATAATAGTATTAGAGATGAGAGGTGATAAATAACAGTGTAAAAGTAACGCTGGTCAGTATCTGTGTGCAGTAAGCAATTCAAAGATATATCCCTGCATGCAAAGAATACAATTAATTTGACTCCCCCTGAATCAACATGGTTTAGCCCAGGAGTAACTAAGTTCTAATTACTTAAGTCTGGATCCAGCCCAATGTTTGCAACAGATGGAATTTCCCTCCCCTGCAATTGAACATGGTTTTACCTAGGTGTAAATTTCCCCCTGATTTCCACTTAAATTTTCAAACCCTGGATCTGGTCTCTGATATGTATCCAGCTCAAGATGTTAAGACCTAGGAGGGACAACTGTCTCAAACACATTCCAGACTTGTACTAGGATCTAACAGACAAGTGACAAAACTATTTGTGTAGAAGCTTTCTAGCTTCACAGGCTTCTCCCACACTCGACAGATCTCACAGGCGACACCGAATCCAACATTCAAGAAAAAAAAAAAAAAGACAACTTCCTTGTACAAAACGAGCTTCCTACTGACAGATTTCCCCTGGAATTAACGAGTTTGCTGATATTTTTACACTGCCGCTGAAACCTAGATGTTATTTTTAAAGGGCCATTCTTCCCTTCCTGTGTGTTTGCAGTAGAAGGACAATGCATTCCAATAACCCCGGGGCCAGCGACCATAAAGAATCGGGGTCGCGTAGCACTTAGAGTCACGGACATAAAAACGTAACCTACCTCACAAAGAAATACATTCCACCTCATTCTTGTCTTTGTGAGACTCTATTTAAGAATTCCTTTTGTTGGCTGCTAAAGGCCAAAGTAGTGGGTGCCCTAAATCAGTGATGAGCAGCTCGATTTCTGACAACTGGAGAAAAACATTTAGCTGGGTACGCTGACGAGTGTGAGTGGTGAGTTTTACAATACAGAGAATGACAGTTACTTCTATACATCTGTATACTAGAGAGCATTCTAGTGCCCATATAACACAGCAAGATGCTTAGTGACCATCACCTAATACAGACAGCATCCTAGTGACCATTAACTAATACAAACAGCATACTAGTTACAATCACCCAATACAGACAGCATTCTAGTGACCACTAAACAATACAGAAAGCATCCCACTGACAACTACCCAATGCATACAGCATCCTAGTGACCACTACCAAATACAGACAGCATCCTAGTGACCACTACCCAATACAGACAGCATCCTAGTGACCACTACCCAATACAGACAGCATCCTAGTGACCACTAAGCAATACAGAAAGCATCTTACTGACCATCACCCAATGCATACAGCATCCTAGTGACCACTACCCAATACAGACAGCATCCTACTGATCACCACCCAATACAGACAGCATCCAAGTGACCACCACCCAATACAAACAGCTTCCTATATTATCACACCTGTAAAGCTGATTGTGCAGATTATTGCACAGTATGCGGCAAAGAACAACGCTATTGGTATGGGCATAAGGAGACTGCCTTGGTTACAGGTGTTGTATGTCCATTATGTGGTGTGGGGACTTGGTATATTCTGAGTTCTTTTTGATTATCAGGAATATGCAGGAATTTTGGCCCTGCAAAGACTTTCTAATGATTTAATTTGCTCATCACACAGATGCAAGCGCTGATGGCTGTATTACAAAACACCTTACGAGTCGCGATGACTCCGAGAATTGGAATGCCTTTAGGAGCTGCAGAATCCCGCCCACTCCAGGTGTGGAAAAGAAAAATGCTTATGGGTTTTAAAGGGAGAAGCGAATACAAACTATTTATATAAATACTATGCTCCTGGTTCACTGCATTGAGTAAACTGCTGCTCTCCAGCTGTTGAGAAACTACAAGTTGCAGCACGCCCAAGGGCTGACAACCTATCACTGGGCTGGATCCAGACATAAGAAGTAAGTGCTTGAAATGGGTTACTCCTGGGCTAAACCATGTTGATTTCAGGGGGAGTCAAGGTAATTGTATTCTTTGCATGCAGGGATATATATTTGAATTGCTTACTGCACACAGATACTGACCAGATTTACTATCACACTGTTATTTAGACGTGGGATAGGAAACATCACCTCTCAACTCTAATACTGTTTGCAACCGATGAAATATGACTCCCCTGCAATCACCATGGTTTAGCCCAGGAGTAACTCATTTCAAGCACTTACTTCAGTCTGGATCCAGCCTATTGTGGCTATTTATTATACTGTGCACATATGCAATTGTTACAATCACATCCAGGTTGCCTGAGGGGCGGAAGGGGACAGACTCGGGCCCATAGCCAGGAGACGGAGATTGAGCAGAGCCAGGTGGGTCTGGTAGCGGGACCACTGCCTGAGTGAAGCTGGCAGAGGCTGACAGCTTAAAACAGCGCTCCGCAGTTCCGAGTGCTGTTTTAAGCAGTCACTGCCTCCGATAGCTTGCTTAGAGGCCTCCCTCTACTTCGCGCCCTTGCAACCCCTGGAAATACGCCCCCTGCAGGTCACCAAATCCATTGATATTCTGTTTCAGGCATAGGTGACGTGAGGTGTTGTTTAACTACAAGTAGCGCCATGCTTTGCCAGCTGTTATACCAATGCTGCTGAATGACAGTCACTGATCTTCTTTATATAAAGAAAAAGGTGATCACTGTGGCTTACAATCACTTGATTACCTTTCCCTTACAGTATTCCTACAACACGCACTTATACTGCAAATGTCTGTGTGCCCTCAAATACACCTTTAGCTTTTTCATAAGATCAGACTGAAAGCAATTCGATCGCAATGTAACAAATGTACCCCAATTATTCTTTGATGGGTCTGCACAGCCATGGACAGAAAGACAAAAAAAAGTCATGTGACATGCTTGAAGCCAGGTTTCGGCCTCAGATTATCCAACTCTCTTTAATTACCTGTTTGATATGAATTCCCAATATACTAAACATGGCACAGTAAAGATGGCCATATACTAGAACGATTAGTCCAACCATCCGATTATTGGGCGATCAGACCAGTTATAGCTCTGGCGTTTGGGTAGGACGGACCAATCATCAGTCCAGAGAAGCTGGCGTCTGATAACTTTATCATTTGGCTCTCCATACTATTACTGGCAGCAAGCTCCCCATATGGAACAGTGTGTAGCCATTTTTAATTATTGAACCCGTCCCTCCAGGTCCTGGCCGGAGTTTCCCGCCTGTCTGACTCCATAATTATTGGAAAGTACAGCAGTAACACAGTAATAAAAGCTCCGCATGCCAATGCAACCAATCAGTGCAGAGATTGACTGGATGCCTGTACAGCCAATTCGTTGCAAGGGCCTCCTGTCAATCTCAGAAGCACCTCCCTCTTCGGGCAAGGGTTATCTGTAGCAGGAGGAGCGATTTGTGGCCGTGATATTGGGACCTTTCCCTAGGGGAAAATCATCCCCATTATCGGACACCTCCTGCTGGGGCCGATAATGGCTCTAGTGTACGGCCAGCTCTAATCCACTGAGCACATGCAAAGAGTGGGCAATATACAGAACAAATTAAACACTAGCGAACTTCCACAACTTTAATATCGCAGACCTTACAAAGCGCTTCTGTTATTAAGCCATCTAGAGGTCCTCCAAGCAACCAATTTGCCTCACTTTTTCTTACTCAAAACCGAAGGAAACTAGAATGACTTCATTGCTAGAAAGCTACGTTTCTCCCAATAAATACTGAAATAGTTATCACTGCACCCAGAAAACAATATTGAGAAGAAAGTTGTAACTATGACAACGGGGTAGATCCTGAGCTACGTCCGCTAGTGCATTTACGCCAGCTGGTGACGTCAAAACGCTGTTTAGTATTTACAGCGCCTGCATGCCAGATGTCATGCCACGTAACTCTGAACGTACATACCAGCCTCGTATCAAGAGCGTAACTATGAACGCAGGGGCGTGACATCCATACGACACCCGTAATTTCGCTTCGGAGGCGGGGTGAGGCATTTAAATCGTACAGTATGGGTGGTGCTTAGGCTCGTACGTACGTGAAGCCTTTACGTATGTCAGTAGTTACGCTTTGAAAAGTTAAGGTAGGGTTTGGCAAGCGTAAAACGGCAAAAGTAAATACGGCAGAGGGGAGTGCCTATTAAATACGCTCCGCCTTGAAACACAGCTCTGGATCTGGGCCAATGTTATCATCAGACACTCGAATTGCTTCCCAATAAATCAAAACCTCTCTGGTGGGAAAACAAGAATGGTCACCATTAACAGACGTCGGCTCTGTGACGTCCAGCATGTCACATGATGACACAGATAAAGAAACGCACACATCCTCTTTAGATCACATAACTAGGTTTGTGTGCTACAAAATTTGCAAAACTATACGTTTATAGCAATTTGAAGAAACAAACCAAGTATGTAAGTTCTTATCGGCTTTGTTGCCCAGGCAGTGATTTATATTAAAATAAAGAAATTATGGGACATAAATAGATCAGAAAACTATACTATATTTAGTACTTGAGCAACACAGCAAGCAGATTACTATGAACAGTCTCCAGGCTAAGGAGCCTGGGAAAAAAAACATGGGTACACACTTGTCCAAACCTCTTCAGACCAGACAGAATCCTACAGCAATCCAAGGTCAATCAATCCATGAGACACCCGTTTCTGACATTACAGCAGACTTCCCAGCAGCATCTGCTGAAACTATCTGCTCAAACAATTGCCTCACTATACACACACTCTTCCAATCTTTGCTAGACCGTCCTCAAAGGGGGATGCCAGACTCGGCTGAAAAATTGGACAAAGCAGTCACGGCACCAGACACACATTGGGTTGGGTGATTGGTGTGTTGGGTCCCCAGATTTTTTAAGTAGGTATAAAAATAATTTTACCCGGCCCGGTGATCAGGATTGGCAGTTGCAAGCGGGTGTGTGAGGGAACATAGTGATACAATGTTAGTCCAACTGGAGAGTCTGAGATCAGAGGGGATGGGAATTGGATAAGTGTGTACCCAGCTGAAGTATCAACCCCACCAGCAGCAGGTCAGTCAACAATATTGAGAATACATTGATAATAGGATATCCAAAGGAAGGTAAAGAAATTAAAAAAAAATACATACAGTATACACAGTTCAACCATTAGCATTTCAAACATTAGCAACCAGGTTTGCATTTTTGACACTCGTTTCTTTAATTTATTTATTTTGTGACATATCATTTATTTTAAAGCTCTTTAATTGTATTGAGCATAGTTTATGGACTCTCTTGTAGAAAGTTCCATAGATCAAATTCTTCCATTGCATTCAGCCAGCCTGCTGTGGAGTTGTGCGTATTTTAGCCATATTTTCCGGTTAAACGTAGATGCGCGCAAATTGCTTATACTTCACCCACTTTTAATTACAAACATTTGCAAGCAGCATCCCATGAAAGGGAATACATCAATTTTACGAAACGTGTGTGGACGAGCTTGCACCAAGAACAGACCAAATGTGGCGCAATTGCGGATTGTTGTTTTTTTTTTTTATCAACAGAACATCGCATGTGAATTTTGTACATAGACTACAAGCAATGTCAGAACACATGTACTAGAACTCTCACACTTCTCTATCCTACAAAGTGACATCATAGAAAAAACATCAACTAGCAACGCACTAAGGAACAGGGGTACAAATGGACACCAACAATCCAAAAATAAACCAACTGTATACGCCCCAAGAATATTGAGAGATCTAGTCACAAAGGAAACAAATTGGTTGTTTTGGGGTTTGTTTTTTTTAACTCACTGAGTGAGTTTACATTACCCACTCAGACAGTCATGGGTACAGCAAATATTGGGGTGCCCAAGCACCCAAAGCACCTACAGATTTGGCTCCTGTGTATCTAGAAGCTTGGACAACCATCTGCAAATCAGATTACATATCAGAATTTACTGATAGATCCAGGGCTTTTGAATCCCACGGGCATAAATGAGAACATCCTCCAGTCCCTTTGTAACACATACGTTGCGGCTATGCTCTGCATGCAACAGTAAAAACGCAGAGTGTGGACGAGAGGCTGCGTCTGGGGAGCGCTTGGCCAGTGCAGACTTGACTGCTACTAACAAAGGACAAGGTAAATCCTTGGAAGTGGTGGGCGGGCCCCTAGTTGGCAGTGTAAACACACACAATGTACAGATCCACACACACGCACAGAGCACATCGTGGGTTGGGATGCGAAGGAACAGACATGTCCTAGCACAGCACTACGCCAGGCGACAAATGCAGACTGGGGCTGTAACCCCTTCACTGCCTGAGAGCCTCCAGGGAAGAAATAATAACACAAATAGTAATAATAATATTCATCCCATCTGTAGATCAGCTTCCAATGCAATCATTAGAAACACTGCAACACGAAAAGCAAAGATTTCATTGCAATTCAAAGTGTTGTGTCTGCAATCAACAGGTAGATGAAACAACAGCCCCAGACACAGGGGTAGCCTCTGATCTCTAGCTCCTTGCCAGGGGGGGGGCAGTGGAAAATAAGAGGGGTGCAGGTATGTCCAGATGGAGACTTACCTGCATGTGTCCAGTGCGCAACGGTGCCAAATAACGCACCAGTAGCTGCATCCAAGAGTCCCTGCGCCTTGCAACCAAAGCACTTTCCAAGAGCAAGCAAGCAACCACCCACCCTCCTAAAACGAGGTTTGGTTCCCCATGCAGCAATCAGGACCAGCAGGCACACACTACTATCCGGCTGCAGGATCCGAAGGCTGGGAAAGAGATGGGAAAAGGAGGAGGAGAAGGAACTGAGGAGGGACCTGCACAAGACCTGGGCTTGTGAGTCAGCGCTGGAGGAGGAGTGGAGGGTGTGTCTGGGAGAATCGCATTAGGATGGACACACTGCTGATCCTTCCTCCTGACATCACACTGCTGGAATCCCTGGAATGTGGAGCCAGTGGGGATGTTACTTGCTTTTTAATTCATCAAAGGCAGGGGGATACACAGAATAAAAAACCCCTCCTGGAGAATAGAGGTAGAACCAGGAATTTGCAGATGCAACCTAAAGGGGCTTTGCAGGAATGTGCATCTGGGCATCTCATCTGTAGAAGTTTCTTGGTTTTTTTTTTAAAGTTGGTCAAGAACCACTCCAACAAAAGGTGTCCCTGCTACATCACGTTCAGTGTCACCTGGGAATGGCCAAACTGCACCCCAACTTCACAGCAGATGCAAGATCAATCACTCAGAGAACATGTGGCGACCCCTGTCATTGTGTTCAGTGTTCAATCAAGGATGAGCTAGCCACCAAGGTTTAAACCAAGCTTTCTGCTCTGTACAGCAGGGGTCGTTTACAAGGAGGAAACACTGGCTCTTGTGATGTCTTTGCACCTGTTTTTTACTCTAGAAAATGAGAGATACAGCTACAGCCCCATCTTTAAATACTAAATGATCATCTTGACGACCCTGATGAAACATATAGCAAATGGCAATCCTAAAGCGCTATGTAATCTGATGGTGCTGTATAAAACCCTGTTAATAAAATCCTGGGCATTAAAGAATTTAATTAAAAATAATCAGATTTTAAACATGATAAATCATAATGGGCTGGATCTAGATTTAATAGCTGGGGACCCAATATTATTATTATTAATTTATTTATTTATTATTAGTATTATTGGGCCTGATTCAGACTTAAGAAGGTGGTTAAAATAAGAAAGGAAAGTTACTCCTGGGCTAAACTTGTAAAACACAAGATTGAGATATCACAAGCTAATGTGTCAATCTGGTATAACAAGTTATATTCTTACCCACTAGTGTAAAATATATACAAATAATATTCTATAAGTCTTATGTTCATCCTTTATATCGGGCTTTCAGGGTCGTTTGGTGTCCCATCACTGACAATAGCCTTGGTCCACTGCCCAGTAAACTGTAGAACACACTTGGGGCTGGATCCAGACCTAGTTAAGTGCTTGAACTTAGTTACTCCTGGGCTAAACCATGTTGATTGCAGGGGGAGTCATACTTCATCTGTTGCAAACAGTATTAGGGGCCGATTCAGAGTTGCACTTCCACCTTTTTTTAGGTGCAAGTGTAGATCTGGACAATACCATGTTGAATTGCAGGGGGGGGGCAGATTTCAATTGTAAAATTAGGAGGTGAAGTTTCTTAGATCAACTCTATTTTATAGAAAAAACATAAAGCTATGCAGTATTTTCGTTAAATGTGTAAAAATGTATGTATTTTCACTGCATGCAAAATGTTTTAACTTATTAACCACCCCTTACTTTAAAAAATGGTTTAGACGAGCTTTACACTTGCACCTAAAAAAAGGTGTAAGTGCATCTCTGAATCAGCCCCCTAGAGTTGAGAGGTGATGTTTCCTATCCCAAGTCTAAATAACAGTGTGATAGTAAAGCTGGTCAGTATCTGTGTGCAGTAAGCAATTTATAAGATATATCCCTGCATGCAAAGAATACAATTAACTTGACTCCCCCTGCAATCAACATGGTTTAGCCCAGGAGTGACATTCCTCTCTTCATTCAAGCTCCTTCTTAAGTCTGGATCCAGCCCATTATTTTCATCACTTATTTATATAGCGCCACAAATTGTCTGCAGCACTTTACAGAAAACATTATACATTCAATTCAGTATATCGGACCTACATACTCTTCCAGCACCGTTCTGGATTCTTAGGATCCAGATTTTCATGCTGGAAGCCGGTCCGGCACCGGAGGAGGGATGGGGGATGGGCGGGAAACTTAAGACATGTCCGCGTGGTGGGAGGGGGGAGGTATATGAATCGTGCAGTAAGGCCTGGTCTAGGCCCTTACATATGATCCTCAGTTATGCACCGACATCATATTAAGTGGGTCCGGAGCGTAAATGTTAGGTAGAGACCTGCTGGGGGTAAGCGCAAGGAGCGTGTTCTCCCTTCATGGTCATTCGGATCACACAGCGATCCTATAGCAGCCCTCCGTAGCCTGAGTTTCACTAGCGGGACCCTGTTATATCCAATCACAATAACAAATTCAATATATACTCTCCGGAATCTTTGCCCTATCAATAAATAGCTAATAAACTATGGGATGCGGTTGTCGGTCCGTCCAGCCGCCGTATCATTGTCAAAAACCGCGGCAAATAGAACGTGCAGCTATTTCAACCTGTTCCCAATAGCGACAGGCTTCAGCAGCTACGTAGGGATAGGGTTAGGCTGTGGGACATGGACAATTAGGGTTAAGCTACGGGATATGGGGGCGGGGCGCTGCTGACCAGCATTAACTTCGGGGCGGTGCGTAGGGCAGTTATTCCCTGCGCATTGACCCACAGAGCAAAGGTTAGTATCGCCGGCCCCATCAGCTCCTGGGACTAGGACTATTGGGGCTGTCCTTCCCCCTGATGGCGGCCCTGCATAAAGGGTTAGGGCTCAAGAAAAGAAAGGTTAGGGCTAGGAAAGGAAAGGGTTTGGTTGAAAACACCTGTCAGCGCTAAAATCTTCGCGTCTCTGGAGGTTGCGCCACCGCCCTTTTCTATAATGTAGTTTGACATTCAGTTGACGTACGTTGGTCTGCTCCAAATACACCACCATACCGGCAGACCACACCCATAAGCTATATGGCGTAGCCAATAAAATTGAACAATTGTCTTCGATATTTAATAGCAAACGATAAAAGCGAATAAGCCGCGAATGTTCGAGTTTCCGTCTAATGTTCTCATTAAGACAGTATCTAAGTACAGGAATCGTCTTTTAAAAGGAAACTTTCGCAGATGGAGCAAGGAACTTGTCAGAGTCCTGCCGGAAACATGAGACTTGTTCTTTACACATTATATGGATTATTTGTACTAGTGCAAAAGAACAAGACTCCAAGCTGTCGTACAAAATTAGTACGTAGACAGCAGAAATAAGCCACTATGCATGCGTAGTAGCTCAATTCTTAAAACAACGTACGTAAGATGAAAACGACGCAACTGTGAATCCGAACCAAAGTGTTTAGGTTCCGTGTCTGGTCAGAAGTGCGCATGCGCCATCCAGATGTTGCGCAGTAAATCTCCTATCACATAATACGTACAATAGGAAATGCGTTCGACAGGTTCTTCCAGGTTCCCCGGTCGCCAAAAGCTGGCCATACACTAGAACGATTATTGAAAATCGCATGAAATCCCTGATAATCCTAACGATTTTCATGTAGAGTCCTATAGACTCAAAAACGATACCTGCACCATACACTGGATGATTTTCCACGTAAAATCGTCCGATATTAAGAAAAACCTCTGATTTTCCATCTCATTTCATCATCCTGCAAATATCGGTTTTGACCATACACGTACCGATATTTCATTTTTATCGGACGATTTTGCAGTCCAAATTAGCATAACGGGCTGTCCTAAGTGTGGTTCAGATGCACATGCAGGCTCCATTACAAGAAGTCCAAAGTTCACATGCAAAATCTGGCTCCATTTCAAGATATCTAAAGTTCACATGCATCTGCAGAGGAAAGGAGAAGGAGTCATGGAATATTAGCATAATGCCGCCCACGTTCGTCCTAACGTCACCACCTATTTATCATCGACGATGTAAGGATTATCGTTAAATGACCATACACTATGCGATTTTACATTTTATCGTTAGCTTTGGCACGATTTAAATCAAACATGTCGAACGATCCAATAGTCGTCTAAAACTGCTTTTTTTCAACGATTATTGGATGATCGGACACAAAATCGTTACCATACACTGGAACGATAATTTAAATGATAACACGATGATTGCAAAATTGGAACGATAATCGTTCTAGTGTATGGCCAGCTAAAGTGTTGCAAGATTGGTGGGATGGAAGATGTTAATTTTACAGTGTGGGCTGGTGTTCAATCTTCTGTGTGGATCAGCGGTCGTATGGATCACTCAGCAGGGGCGTAGCTAAAGGTTTATGGGCCCAGGTGCCATCTTGGGCCCGGGCCCCCTCCCCCCCAACAAAAATAAAATGGCGTCTCGCGAGATTCGACGCCCGAGTACCGAGCCAAGCGTGGCACTATTGGTACTCCAGCACTTGGTAAGTGGCGGGGGGACCTGTGCTGGCCCCCCTAGCTCAGGGGCCCGGTCGCAAGAGTGACCGCTGCGACCGCTGTAGCTACGCCACTGTCACTCAGTGAGAGTCCCCACCGCAAGAGCTGTCCTTTAGAAAAAATGATTTTGAACAAGCAGCCTTTTGCGTTTAGTGTTTTGAAAATGGGATAGTATGCATACTTACCCATAAATTTTCTGAACCGCCACCCGCCAGATCCGTCGCACCCGCTGCAGACCCCACCGGAGTCAGTGGCCTAGGCTGTTTAGTCATAAAGCCTAGGCCAGTGACTAATACAAAAGGCACACCCTGTCCCAATCAATCGCCTTGCCTATGCTTCTGTCACTAAGCTCACATGCTCTATATAGATGCTCTAAATCACTCTTCAAAGCATCTCCCGGCGGGAGGAGATAGAGGCCGGCATGTGGGTGGAGTTTAAAGGCGCAATTGACATTTTCATAGTATTACATGGAGTGGGGGCGGGGCTTGATGACACTTATTGCATCATCAGGTCTCGTCTAGTCCCTAGTAACACTATAAATGGCACTGCTGCTAGGCTGGGGGAGGGGGGGTTGGACTTGAGGTTGTGGTTTGCATGCAGTCTTCCCCTGCGGAAGATTTGCCAGGATACTGGGAGAACTGGCCGATTTTCAGGAGTCTCCCGGATATTCCGGGAGTGTCGGCAACCCGGCTCTAAATGTCATTTTTAGCCTCTATTTTGTTCTTATATAAAGCTGTTAATAGATGAAATGTCCTTTTTTTCTGTACTTTGCTCTTTTCCTGCATGTGGACGCATTGAAGGTGATAGTTCTGCAAGTTATATCCGTGGGTGGAACAAGCACAGGAGCACCTGGTGGGCAGCAGAAGATAACACAGGAGGTGGGGAATGTGACACTTTTGTCTGTGTAGTTGTGTTAAAACAGTAAACAATGTATCTCCTTTTCCAGCTCATTAGCTTTTAAGGCAGTCATTATACTTTGTTATGGCTGTAACGATGAATCATGTCATAAAAACACACCATTCATTCACCAATTATTCATTCTTATTCCTCTGCAAACAGATGTACATTTTGTAATGCCTATTTACCGTCCATTCCCAATCACCATATTCACAAGCATAGAAACATAGAAAGTGATGGCAGATAAGAGCCACATGGCCCATCTAGTCTGCCCATTTGTTTATTGAAAACTATACTGACCCTAGACCCTATTTACCCTCAATTTGGGTTACAATTTAGGATACCCTTATATTTATCCCAAGCATGTTTAAATTGCTCTACTGTATTGGCCTCAACCACCTCAGATGGGAGAATAGTCCATTTATCTATCACCCTTTCAGTGAAGTAATTTTTCCGCACATTTCCTTTGAATCTACCACCCTCCAGTTTATATCCATGCCCTCGTGTTCTATTACACCTTTTCTT
>WWET01003070.1:140656-167769 GCA_011038615.1 Limnodynastes dumerilii | reverse complement strand
TACTGGGGGGAGGTGCTGGAGGCACATAATGGAAGTACTTGGAGTAAATGGGGGGGGGGCATAGATACAACCCTGAGGGAGGGTTAGGGTCAGGCTGCGGGAAAGGAGGGTTAGGTCTAGGGTAAGGGGAGGGTTAGGGAAAGGATTAGGAAAAGGGTTGGGCTTAGTTCTCATACTTACCTTTCAGAGCACTGTGTTTGGTTCTCCAGGGATCAGTTGCTTTGCCTCTTTGAGTGATGCAGACGGCATTTGCACTGGGTCTTGGGGAAGTCAGTGTTGGACAGAGATTTGCATCCAGCCCTTTGTTATAAACATTTCTTCTTTCATTTATTGTTAGCTAATTTGTGAAAATAATTTTCAGTCTGCTGTAGTCTATTTTTATTATTATTATCGCTCATTTATATAGTGCCACAAATAGTCTGCATCGCATTACAGAGAACATTATACATTCACATCGGTCCCTGCCTTTATTGGAGCTAAATACTAAAGTCCCTAACACACACATTACAGTTTATTTATTTAGCAGCCAATTAACATACCAGCATGTTTTTGGAGTGTGAAAACCGGAGCACCCAGGGGAAACCCACGCAGACACAGGGAGAACATACAAACTCCACAAAGATAAGGCCTAATCCAGGAATCAAACTCATGACCTCAGCACTGTGCTACTCACTGGGTCACCGTGCTGCCCAACTCAACTACATGTTGTTTATTAGGTTGTGATTTTTGTTTGTTACATGTTTCTGATTCTTTGCATTTAGTTTCTGTTCTCATATTTTTATGTACATTATAAATATAATGGGCCTGGATCAGATCTCCATGCGACTTACAAGCACATGGAAATCTGTAAGTCGGCACGGAAGAGGGGAATGTCACTCCACTCTTTCGGATGTGTTTGTAGAACCCTACCTTAACTCCTCAACACGGGTCTGGGTCCACACGTTTTAGGCATGTGGAAGTAAAAGGCCGCCCCCTTCCATGGAAATTCTTCCGTACAGAACTTTGTTATAATAAGTTACATCTGGCGGACGCATGCACTGATCTTGTTTGTCCAAGGGACTTGTGCAAGAGACTTGCGTAAGTCCCCTTAAGCACCTAGGTCCGGATTTACAGTTACGTAGTTTTCGTCCTACGTATGTTGTTTTAAGAATTGAGCTACTACGCATGTGTAGTAGCTTAATTACGCTATCTACATACCATTTCTGTAACTCAATTCTTAAAACAGCGTACGTAAGACAAAAACTGCGTAACTGTAAATCCGGTCCCTAATTCTGAATCAGGGCCACTGTAATTAGCTTTTATTTATTAATTTTAAGCAACTTTGTTAGTGTAATGACACATGTAGTAGGTCTGCACCCACTGGCTCTGACTGCTGTGTGGGAAGAGGAGCATGTCTGTCTACTTTGCCTTGGTCGGTGTTGTCGGCACTCACAAGGGGGCACAGATGCGTGTCTTTAAGCCTCTTTGGGTTGCCTGACAATTAGGTGATATGAGCTTCCACTCCCTGAACGCCCAGATTACATGTGACGCCACTCTCCTGATCTGTAGTGTTATTGGCAAATTCAGAGGGTGTGCCTAGGATTCCTATGAGGTGCAAATTTAAAACAACCATTTAATATACTCGATCACCCGATAATTGGATGATCGGGCCGATAATGGCTCCAGTGTACGGCCAGCTTAAGTCTGGCTGCCAACAAGAGAGAATTTTATTGTAACTTGTTTACCTTTTAGTACATTTATTTTCCGTTTGTATTAAACCTTCGTCTAACATAGTGTTCATATTCCCGTATAGCCACATCACATTATTCAGAAATGAGGAACTCACAAATAAAGAAATTACAGACTCTACAATTAGTTGATTTGAGTAACAATAATTAATCATTTTATTTAATTAGGTAAGAGGTATTTATTCATCTAATTCTCTATTTTAATTACTTTTTCAATGACTGTTGAGTTACTATAAAAGACAATCGAGAGCAGAGGAGCCATTGTAATAATTTCCCAAGTGCAATATCCAGTTTCTTGGTTCCTTTAATTAAAAAGTAAGAACTTAACATACGACATAATGAGGAAACAGACGAAATCACAGAACAAAATAAAAAAAACGTTGAAAACCAATAAAGAAGTTACCGTTTTAACCGCACGACTATGAGAACCCACACTGGGAGTCCTGAACCTGTCCTTGTTGTAATGGATCCTTTTTATGTGTCTAATCAGAGAGACGATTATGGTCAACGCTGAGACAGAGCATAACAGAAAACACAGGAGACATTCGGCCACATAGTATTTAAATGACCAAAAACATTTCACCGACAACTGAGAAGACAAGGAAAAAGAGTTTGTACCATTCAATGGGTAATCCATATTGAGATCCAACATAACCTGAAGGACAAGCAGGAAACATTTTAGAACAAATGGGAAAATGATCCAAGGAAAACACATGGAAAATTTCCTCTGGAGGAAGACATAGAGTCGGTGGTTGGCGTTCACAATTTTCAGACAGAAGTGTATGCTAAGCCAAGAGGAAAACCAAAGGTTGCAAAGAATCAGGCTCAACAGTAAGCCTAAGCCTATTTCTTCAAGATAGTCCTCCCTTAAGACATTCCCATTTAATATCAACACACAATATCGGTATAATTTCTGAACATCGATTGAAGATGCAGATACCAAGAATGAGTTGGTCGCTCAGATGAAGTCTTCTGTTCTTGGCCGAGTCTTGAATGATCACAATAACAATGAAGAGGTTCCCAGGAAGACAAGTCACCAGAGCCACAAAACCGGAAGTCAAGGCAAAGATGGCTGCAGGATACGTCTTTCTATATATATGAAAATGTTGGCAAATTTCCCAAAGGCTTTCTGGTATTTATACCCCTTAGTCAAAGGAAAGTAGATGCTTTAAAACATGCAAATAAAAAGTGTCTAAAACTGATGACACATTCATATTTTTTGAATTTTTTGCAAATATGTTGTCTAAGTTACAACTTAGTAAGAAAGCAAAGTAAATATTAGATGTTCAGACTGGAGTTTGACAGGTGATTATTAAGCGTGCATATTATAACCAAAGCCACATGCAACAATCACAAACAAAGATGAAAAAAAACAAGACAAGAAAACATCTAGGGCAGTGTTGGCTAACCTGTGACACTCCAGGTGTTGTGAAACTACAATTCCCATCATGCTTTGTCAGGTATCCACTATGCTTTTGCAGTTAAGGCATGCTGGGACTTGTAGTTTAACAACACCTGGCCTAATCAAGACCGAAATGCTAAAAGTCACAGCATAGGCCTGGTCTGCACTCTGCAGCGGAACGCTATGGGATCACAACCAGGGTTAATGGAATGCTCTCCGTGAGGGACTGTGGGGATGGCCAGCGCCAGGCTGGAAACTGGCGCGTGGGCTGGAGAGGTAGTGCAGCAATAGGGAATATATTAGTCACTAGAGTTGCTCTAGTGAGATTCCAGAGTGACTCTAGTGACTGATATTTGCATAGATGTAGGTTCCGGATCTATATTGGCAGGCTGCAGTGCCAGTCTGTACCACAGTGAGGGCAACGTGAACTGGGTGAGTATTTTCTGCAGGCGGGCGCCAAATACCCAGTCACTGGCTTGATCCTAACTCCATGTGTGCAAGGGGAGTTTACTACCTTAACCAAGTTCTTAACCAACAAACTTTCTGTGCATGTGCGCGGCAGAGGTTACACATAGGAACTCATTACGCATGGGGGTTGGTCTCTGGAACTACTGAACTCCGCAATAAGGAGCGTGACAACACTCTGTAAGTATGAGGATATGCAAAGTGGGCAGGGGAAGGGGGATGTTTGAGGGGAGTGTCAGGGGAAAGCACTTGTTACGTAGGTGTGGATTTTTGATATTTGCGCACTTATTTTATACTAAAGTGTGAATCAGGCCCATTCTCTGCATGCAAAATATTTCTCAAATTTGGATTCGGTCTCCTGATACTTACAATGGGATTAGACCAGTGTTCCCCAACCCTGGTCCTCGGGTACCACTAAGAGTCCATGTTTTCCTGGCCCCTGCACAGAACAAGTGATATAGGGCCTGATCCAGAGATACGACCGCTAGCGTATTTATGCTAGCCGGTGTCGTAAAAACACTGTTTTGCATGTTCTGCGCATGTGCAGGGCAGATGTTATGAACGTACGTATGAGCCTACGATAAACAGCGTAACTACATACGACACCCGTAATTACGCTTCGGAGGTGGGGTGAGCCATTTAAATCGTACAGTGTCTGACATCCACAACTTTCTTGAATCACCCCAGTAGTTGCCAGACACACAATTTTATTCACATGTATATTTTATTTTGGCTTTTATGAAATGTAAACATGATATTGTCCACATGCAAATACAATTTGAATGAAATGAAATCTTTTGTGCAAAGACTTGAATTTGCAAACATAAGTTTTGAATAAAGCGAGAGAGAGAGAGAAAGAGAGAGAGAGAGTGAGAGTAATTCAAAAGGCAACAATTCATTTAATATAAAAGTTATCTCAACCTAGACAGAAACTTTAATAAGTTATTTGAAAATGGTAATGAAAATAACTATAGAACATTAAGATTATGGCCCTTATTCAGAATACTGGACGTATAACATATACGTCTGGTGTTTAGCGATTTTTACTACTGCGCATTTACGCAATCTATGTAAGAAAAAGATAGGTAGGTTACGTTAAAAAATTACTACTATTGCGCAGTAGTAAAAATCGCTAAACACTGGACGTCTATGTTATATGTCCGGTATTCTGAATACGGGCCTGTGTTTAGAAGTTACAGTATGATACCATGCATTCTGTAAAACAACTTTAATCATTATTGGGACATTTAGTAAACAATAGATATACTGGGAAAATCAGGCCAGCGATTGCATTGATACTACAGAGCAAAAGATATAAGTAAATAGCTGCAGAATCAACAGTCTGCTTCGCAGAGGAGAAGCAATCGATTAACGAAAGAAAGAAAATTCTACAGCGAAGAGTATGAATTTAACCCCAACCCTTATCCTAATCTCATATCTATCTATCTATCTATCTATCTATCTATCTATCTATCTATCTATCTATCTATCTATCTATCTATCTATCTATCTATCTATCTATCTATGTATCATCTATCTATCATCTAATATCTATCTATCTATCTATCTATCTATCTATCTATCTATCTATCTATCTATCTATCTCCTATTAGTTTGATAATACTGTTTATTGTGACAGATATTTGACCTTTATTGTATTTATAACATTCTATGAAAAGAAGAATACTGCATTTAGTTAGTACATAGACAGCCAGCACACTTATCTCTTAGGTTTGCATTCCCTTTCAGGACTCCTTTTAACATATTAAAGCAGTTGAGCATCTGGACGATACTATGTGCAACAGAAAAAGCCAGCATGCATACAACATTGTCTGGGAGAGCATTCATTACAGTCACTGCAGCAAATAAAATAACATTTAGACACACGATGGAGGACACTGTCTGAGCCGCACAGATATGAGCGTCTCGGTTGGGGCTTGTGGAATTTTCTGTATTTTGAGTTTCTTTGCTTAGGTTGACGCACAGTGAGATGAGGACAGCCAATGATGAACCGAACATAAGGAAGAATCCTAAGGAAGGAACAATGAATAAAATTTGTGCTGCATTCCATGAAGGTTGCTCAGTTGGTGTCACAGGAAGTGACACGTTATTAGAGGAAGTGCCAAGAGTTGAATTGGATGACAATTCTGACCTGCCCCAAGCAAAAGGAACAGTCACTAACATGGTCATGAGGACCGACAGCATGTAGAGCCAAGGAAACATTTTACAGAATACCTTCTGCAAATAAATGTAGATAAATATCTTTAAATGAACCGTCTGCAGACAATAATACATACACATCCAAGTGGAAAACCAGAGATTGCAAGATGCGGAGGCCCTACAAACAAGAGAATGGATGTTCCTGAAGAAGACATTGTTCATTTTCAGCATAGAGATCAAGGAGGAAATGAGATTTAATAGACCTTGTAGAACATTTAATCCGCTGACGCCAATTATAAGCTGGGTACAAACATCAAGTTTCTTGTTCCTTCTCCAGTCCCGAATATTCACAACAATAATACAAATATTCCCTGGAATATAAGTCAGCAAAGCAAAGGCTTCAAGGACCAGCAACACAATATTTTGGACACTGGACATCTTTCTGAGACTGTAGATTAATCAGCTTTGATGCATGCATTGTGCCCCTTGTTCAGTTATTAAACTTTAGTTAGGGATGTTTACTTTAATGTCATTGGATTGTGATTGTTTGTGACGGGTAGCCTTTCATATCTACCTGTAATGACATCGCTTCCAAGCAAACATTCATTTTATGCTACAACAATTAAAATTTGGAAGAGCCCAGCCATCAGTGCATGCAGAGAATGGAGGTGTTTACTTAGCAAGACTAATGGAATAATGCCAACCTACAGCAGTGTACACAATACAAAGGAAACCTACTATCTATAAAGGTGAAAGAAAAAAAAAACCCTTGTAGGTTAATGTAGATTATGTTGGTGTAATTAGAAGGGGACGGAGTTGCTGGCACAAAATATCCCTTTTAGAAGAAGAGATAGGCGAAAGCTAATTTTCGTCTGTTTCTATTTTAAAGTGGCAGCTATTTTCTATTATTTTTTTTTTTTAATTATTCATTTTTTTCGGAAGCCGCTGAAGACCCATTGCACCCACTGCAGACTTGCCGCACGGACTGTCTGGAAAGGTGAGTAACACTCTCCCTGGACTTTTAGGGTTAGACTCTGGGGAAGAGATGGTTAGGGTTAAAGTAATGGAAGGGGAGGGTTAGGGTCAGGCTAGGGGGAGGGGAGGGTCAAGATCAGGCTACAGGAAGGGGAGTATTAGGGTCAGGCTGTGGGAAACAGGGTAATGGAAGGGGAGGGTTAGGGTAGTGGAAGGGAAGGGTTAGGTTCAGGCTAGGGGGTGGGGAGGGTTAAGGTCAGGCTACGGGTAGGGGAGTCTTAGGGTTAGGCTGCAGGAAACAGAAGGTTAGGGTTAAGGTAATGGAAAGGGAGGGTTAGGGTAAGGATAAGGGTTAGGGTAAAAAAATACATGCCATTCGGAGCGTTGGCTTTCGCTCCCCGGAAAATCGATTGCTTCTTCTCCTCGAGGCAGAAGCAACTGATTGCCGAACCTATTCTCCATTCAGTGGTATGAAACTGCCCTTTGGAAAAGGGCCATTTGTACCAGCAACCTCCCTCCTTCCTCACTAAAACCCCTTTCACATCACCACCAAATACCCGGGTATTTGGCCAAACGCGTGTCTCTGCAAAAACCCGGGTATTTGGTGTTGATGTGAAATGTCCCTTTTTTAACTACCCGGGAAAAAAAGAAAGGTTTTTCCTGGGTTGCACACGTGTAGGGTGGTAATGTGAAAGGTCCCGGGTTGTTTTTCAACCCGGGTCCTTCACAAAGACACCTGATTGGACAGATTTCTTTACTATTGCTATGGAAATAGTAAACAAATCTGTAGCCAGCAATTTTTAGTACATATAGGTCTCCTTTCTGGTTCGATACATGCGTATACTAATTTCAAAGTGGCTAATAGTGGAACTGCAGGCAGATGGACCGGAAAGGAGAGTATAAGTTCTAAATAATGCAGCCTGTCTCCTTTCAGGACTTTTTTCAGCCAATAAAAGCTTCTCTTTAGGCTGATTGACAGTTGCTTGCGGGGCAGTCCTGGGAAATTAATGGCATACATGAAAGGGGCAGACCCAGGAATATCATGGGTTTTTGTAGAACTTTTTTTTTGAACCTGCAATTTGACCAGGAAAAACCAGGGCTTTTTATTGGTTCTAATATCTAAGGGGTATTAGGTAGCCTGGTAACCCACCTTAAAACTCTGGATGTCAGAGGCAGCATAAATCATGACCTTACTTTAAATTTACATAAGAAACCCCTCCTACTTGTGAGCACAACCCATCCCGCCATCAGAACATGAGCTTGCATCAAGCGGATCAAGCGGATATCTCGCCTATTGTGGTGCTTGTAGCCTTCATGCTCATGTTTATATAGAATGGTAAGTTAGATACTGGCTGGTCACGTGTGCTCTCTATATTGTGTAGTGGTCACTTGTGTGCTGTCTGTATTGTGTATATAGATCACTGGTGTGCTCTCTGCTTTGTATAGTGGTCACTTTTGGGCTCTCTATATTGTGTAGCGGTCACTTGTGTGCTGCCTGTATTGTGTATATAGATCACTGGTATGCTCTTTATATTTAACAGTAGGAGAAGGTGAGTGAAGTTATTTCAATTCCAAAAAATATTAATATAGTAAACCTTTTTTTTATTTTGTATATATTGTATTTTAGAAATGATCAGTAGTTTGACACAATAATCTACATTCTTTACATCAAGTAGAGGTCTGTCAGGTAACAATTAAAAAATTCAGAGGGTCCTTCTTATCTGGGTATGCAAGCTCGGTTATATGTTGAAGTCAAGATTGCCGGTGGATTCCACATTCTTTCTCTATTTTGGAGCTGTGGCCAATGGAAAATAGAAGATGTTAGAGACAAGTCATGACACAGAAAAACAGTAATAAGTCATTACAGACAAAGATAATCACTACAACAAGCCTGGCCAAGCTGTGGCTCTCCAGGTGTGGTGAAACTACGAGTCCCAGCATACTTTGTATTAGCTATGGCCATGCACCCAAAGCAAGCTGGGACTTGTAGTTTTACAACACCTGGAGAGCCACAGGTTGGTCAGACCTGCACTACAAGATTAAACAATCAGAACCATGAAAATGCGGCATATGATGAGACAAGCTGTAGAGCAGCACGGTGGCTCAGTGAGTAGCACTTGTGTCTCACAGCGCTGAGGTCATGAATTTGATACCCGGATTATTCGTGTGCAGGTTGTATGTTCTCCCTGTGTCTGGGTGGGTTTCCTCCCACACTCCAAAAGCATGCTGGTAGGTTAATTGGCTGCTGAATAAATTAACCCTAATGCAAGTTTCCAGATCCTAGCCCCTTCTGCGGTAGTCTGGATCTTGTCCAACGTGAGCAACAAACAAATAATGGCAGTCACGAGGACACAATCTGTGACCTGTGCAATATTGTACTTTGGATCTTACCACTGACATTGGAACAATTATTATTATCGTTTATAAGGCGTCACAAGGTGTCTGCAGCGCCGTACAAAATAAACAAAAATGCAGTACAGACATACAGGACAGGGATGGAGAGCATAGTGCATAATAATATACAGTACAGACATACAGGACAGAGATGACAGCATAGTACATAATAATATGCAGTAGAGACATACAGGACAGGGATGGACAGCATAGCACATAATATACAGTACAGACATACAGGACAGGGATGGACAGCATAGTACATAATAATATACAGTATAGACATCCAGGACAGGGATGGACAGCATAGTACATAATAATATACAGTACAGACATACAGGAGAGGGATGGACAGCATAGTACATAATATACAGTACAGACATGCAGGGCAGAGATGGACAGTATAGTACATAATAATATACAGTACAGACATACAGGAGAGGGGTGGACAGCATAGTACATGATAATATACAGTACAGACATACATGACAGGGATGGACAGCATAGTACATAATAATATACAGTACAGACATACAGGAGAGAGGTGGACAGCATAGTACATGAAAATATACAGGACAGACATACAGGGCAGGGATGGACAGCATAGTATATAATAATATACAGGTCAGACATACAGGGCAGGGATGGACAGCATAGTACATATTAATGTACATTACAGACACAGGGCAGGGATGGACAGCATAGTACATAATAATATACAGTACAGACATACAGGACAGGGGCGGACAGTATAGTACATAATAATATACAGTACAGACATACAGGGCAGGGGCGGACAGTATAGTACATAATAATATACAGTACAGACATACAGAACAGACAACATAGTACATAATAATATACAATCTAAATATAAAAATATCACCAAAATACAATAAAATAAAGCAAGCACAGAACACAAAATCCGAGGTGCACTACGCGTGTACTTACGCTCCTATGTTACTTACGTACGTGTGTATTTATCTAACTGCGCCCTCAAATGGCCATTTAAATACTTTCCCACACCCACTTACATGTAACTTCTACTGTACATATAAAAACCACGCCCTTCCGTACACTTTTAGCGTTGTACCTTTTCCAGGCTAGCATATCCTCCATGAGTGCTAAGTGGGCACTTGTTTATGGCCCACCTCTGTGCCATGCAGCTGCCATGTTGGTTTAACCACTGGCCTCATAGGCCTCCTATTTGTGAATTACATGGCGCATCCACAAACATACTAAAAGATTAGTGCATGAGGATATTGTATAGTCAATTATGCCAAGTGTGGGTCCCCATTGCGAACAGCATTTCGATAGGGCCATACATGATTGCTAATGCCGCTCCGAAAGGTAAGTATTCTATCCCCAACTCACTCCCTAACCCTAAGTCTCCCCCCCCACAGGCTAACCCTAAGTCTCCCCCTCGAAGCCTAACCCTAAGTCTTCCCCCCTACAGCCTAACCCTAAGTCTTTCCCCGCCGCCTAACCCCAAGTCTCCCTCCCGCAACCTAAGCTTACGTCTCCTCCTCCAAACCCTAAGTCCGCAGAGAGGACCCATTCATTTAAAAAAAAGTCTGTCATTTGAAATGGAGACAGCCAAAAAGTTACTTTCAGCCATCCCTACTTCGTAATAACAGCCATCAGTGCGGGGACTCGCAACGAAGTATGCCTTATCTCTGACAAACATGGCTAAAGTAGCTACTTTAAGCCCTATAAAATAGTATAAAATACATAAATGTTCCTTAATTATGGACGTTTGGAAAAAATAAAAATGTAAAGACTTTAAAGTATTATTGTTTTGAAATGTTGGGCTGGTGCATCGATCTGAGACAAGCAGAAT
The DNA here is from genome assembly GCA_011038615.1 of Limnodynastes dumerilii. Classification (NCBI taxonomy): domain Eukaryota; kingdom Metazoa; phylum Chordata; class Amphibia; order Anura; family Limnodynastidae; genus Limnodynastes; species Limnodynastes dumerilii. The sequence continues at coordinate 156,806 of WWET01003070.1, read as the reverse complement.
TCTAGAATACTCACAGAGAATGTACGTAGCTTGGAATCCCTTCATCTGAACGCTGCCATCACTGAAGAATCTGACAAACATGGTATTACCAGTAGATATCAGAGGTGATGGAGCATGAGCACAGAATTTTCCCATTAATGGAGATGTGATCTGGGGTCCATCATAAACAGCCAGGTAGTCGTATCTGCAGCTAGGTTCGGTCTCAACGGCAAAATCACTCACAGTAAGTGTAACCTGCATGGCAGAAAGAAAGATTATTGGTTATTCCTGTTTGTTATTTGAACCTTACAGTTAGATCTGCCGTTGTCTTTTACATCTAGAGTTTATCTCTGAAGGCATCTGTCCCATCAGCATTCCCCATAATTTTTGGGTACTGCCATGGTATGACCCGCATAATATAGATAAGTATCCCATAAGAACCATTTTAATGGCACAAGAGTTTTTTTCACAGGCTTTCAGATTATTCTATTGAACGAAAAACATTTTGCACTCAATAGTTTATGTGTTCCATGGTACATAGTGTTAGAGTCAATGATGAACTATTACAGAACAAAGGACCGTGTTCACACTTAAGAGTGAGGTAGGTGTGGACAGAACTGCACCTAACTCATCCATCGTGCCCCTAACCCGTCCCCCATTTTTAGGTACCTTATGGCACTTAAGAGTGACATAGGGCTACCTTATCTTACCGTACGTAGTGTCCTTCTTAAGAAGGAAACTAAGCATGGACAATGCCTCTTCCTGCCTCTCTGGCTAATCTAAATCCTTCACCCCTCCCACTTCTACCTAAACACTCCCCGAGGCTTCATTAGGGCACCTCTTTCTAACTAAACTCTTAAAAGACCGCACAGAGCAAACTACATACCTAATTGGTATGTAGATTGCATAAATGACCTACTACTAGGTAATTTCGCAAATCTATGCACCTAAGAAGCCGAAGATTCTTAGGTGTGAATACGGCCCAAAATGTTTAAATGAGCTTGATCTTGTAGAGATTGTTCATATTAAAAAAATCATACACGGTCTTACTTGATCATTTTGAAGCAAGCACGGTCTGCAGAAATCTATACCATCTTGGAGATGGTAGAAACATATCTCATGATATTTTGATAACTGTTTTGGGCATAAGGCAAAAGTATGTCCTTACAACTAACTTGTAGGGTTTCTCTGTAGTACTTCCTCATCCCATACATGGGGAACCGTGGTTTTTAAGTCTAAGGACCAGATTTACTACGTTGCAGGTTTGGAAAAGTGGAGATGTTGCCCATAACAACTTTTCCAAACCCACAGATTAGTAAATCTGGTCCAAAGGCTCATCAATTTGCCGCACTGGGATGCTTCCTAGTGGTGACACAGCGGGATGTATCACCACCGGGAACCTATTCAAGGTAACAGTCTTGCAATTCCAGCAACTTCCCAGATTAGGCCAGTGGAGACTTTTTTCGCAGCCCCTAAAAAATGACCCTATTCATTAGTCAGCCCTATCCACAGACGCGTTCCATTATTTTCTTCCTTTGTAAGATTAATTAATTGCCAAAGCTTAGAGCCACTGTATCTGGGAACACCGATGAGCCAAAATTGTGGGCGGGTGCCTCTAAAGGTTGAAGCATGGTAGATGTACCCACTTGTGTCCCCAGTAGGTGGCGCCCGTAGGCACTTGCCTTTACATGCCTTATAGAAATTCTGCCAATGAGCTTCAGTGTATTACTGCATAATGTATTATGCATGTTTTTTTTTATTTACCTTGTAGTTAGCAGGAGCAGTGATTATCCAGCCACAGTCAAGATTGGAATAGTAGCTGACTGGATACCCAGGTGAGGAAAATGTCTTGGTTGGGGCATAGTACGCTCCTCCACATTGTACTGCAAAAGTAAATGGTAACGTGGGCTTTACTGATGGACGACATACATACAAACACTTCACACATACTGTATTACATTGGAATACTGATTAAATACCTCTGACATTTTCATATTACACAATCTCGATAATTCAAAATATTTGCACTTTAAACTCTTAAAAAAACTAAAACAAATTGATTCTAGAGACTGTAAGAATGGAACACAGAAATGTACATAAATAGCAATAACACCTTTTAATTGCAGACAGTCTTTTGACCAAATTTACTAAGCTGCCGGAAAGGAAAAGTGGAGATGTTGCCCATAGCAACCAATCAGATTCTAGCTGATATTTTCTAGTGTATATTAGCAAAGTGAGAGCTAGAATCTGATTGGTTGCTGTGGGCAACATCTCCCCTTTTCCTTTCCCGCAGCTTAGTAAATCTGGCCCTTAATTGTGCATTATGTTCAAGTAAGAACCGGTACATTCATATATGCTTGTTGTCTACCCATGAGCAGAATGAAAATATGTGAAAATAAGCTGTTCTGTTCTGAACAGAATTCAATAGATACCTGCAACATATGCAGCTTTAAAACCAGTCCCGGCCACCAAACCGTCACTGACAAACTCCACCAACATTTGGTTTGTTGAAGCAATCATTAGAGGAACCAGTCCTGTGCCACAAGTTCTGTCCAATAACAAAGGAGAGCTTTTACTTGGACCATCATAAATTCTGAGATAGTCAGAAGCACATCTTGCTGAGAGCTGAAGATCGAAAGCTTTGAACTGAAGAGCTACCTAAAGAGGAAACAGAAGACTAGTAAAAGACTATGGCACACTCTTTGGCCCGGATCCACATTTACTAAAAACAGGCAATATCCATACGTCATGTATGAAGATCAACTGTCAGTAAGACTTACTGAGGTCTGGATCAGGTCCATAGAGACCTTCCCAATGGAAGGTCCATAGTGATATTTCCAATGGCAGCAAGAATTTTGTCAAGGAGGACCAACACAACCTACAAGCTATTTGGAAATTTGAAAGTCTATTTTGAAAAAAATTAAGCAATTAGATACTGATTCAGTTTTCCCCCATAGAACACTCTTTACCAGGTCCTTGTGGTTGGGTTTAGTTCTTTTTATTGCCATCAGTTAGTGGAATGAGACAATGGCCTTGATTCAAAGATTGAAAATACAGGGAAGCACAGCCCATTTCTTCTTGCTACACTAGTGTTGCTATCGTAACCCTAGCATAACATCTGGAAGGTGCATGCGTCCTCCAGTCAAGTCAGGCTATATACGCATCTTGCGTGCTTAAGTGACCTCACTTTATCAGGTCTGAAACTGGCCCATTGTTATCCAGACATGGACCAGGAAACATCATCGCTCAGCTATAATACTGTTTGCAACAGATGAAATCTGACTCCCCTGAAATCAACATGGTTTCGCCCAGGAGTAACTTTCCTCTCTGATACCCCTTACAAATTGCCACTAAAAATCCGGGTTTTTGTTGGTGATGTTAAAGGTACTGGGGTCATGGTCCATGGCGTAATAACCCAGAACTTAGACATGGGAAAAAAGAAGGGTTTTTCCTATGTCGGACCCTGGTAAGCAGCAATGTCAAAGATGCAGGAGGGGTCTCACCTAATGCACCCGATTGGAGGGATTTGTTTACGGTTGCTATGCAACAGTAAACAAGTTTCTCCCTGGGAGCCACACACTGCCCATTCACAATGTCAGGGCAGACCCAAAAAGCCCCGGTAATAACCCAGGTACTTACTGCTCCTAGCGCTAACATTTCTAGTTCCGGCACTGTGTATATGTTTAATGCACAATTTGTCCTCAATGGTCATTATAAGGGAAACAATTGAAGATGATCTTAGAGGTCAACATGATCTTATGGTCATCTCACCTGCACTGAGATTACTGAGGGCATGGAATCATAAAAAATAATAGAAATTATGGATAGCTTTGGGGGATGTGGCTGTATAGCAGGCTCTCGTATGAAATATCAACAGTCAAAATAAGTTGAGTATTATATTAGTATTTGGTTTTAACATCTGTAAACTTAGTGTAATGAAGCTGGCTTGTAAAAAAAACTTATGTTAAATGTAATAATATATATGTAATATACATGTAATACTAACATAATACTCAGCTGTCGACATATTGACTGTTGATGTAACAACCAACAAGGTTATAGCATTCCACCGTATATCCCCCCTCTTCGAGCTATGGTCCAGATAACGTCTAAAGTTTGGTGATGTTGGAAATATTTTTCACATAGAGAGATAGAAAGATGGTGTACATTACGGTACTCCTTGAACTTACCTTTGCCTAACCTCTCAATGCAGGCATAAGGAATGGGGTTTGAGCTGGCCCACATAGGCATATCTATAATAGGTGCAGGATGTTCAGTGCACACGGGTCCCTCAGAACAGGGGGCCCTGTAGTATTCATCCTGCACCCAGGGTTGGCAGGGGAAAGGGGACCCATTCGACATCTATTTCTTGCCGAATGAGACCCCTTCCCCTGCGGTGGGACTGTCCCAATTCGCTGGCCAAAAAGGGGGCGGTACTTAAAGTGCCCCATTAGGCTCTGCCCCTTTTGAGGTCCGTGAAGTGAATCGGGACAATCCTGTCTCAGGGTAAGGATGGGGGGGGGCATGTATCAACCCTGAGTAAGAGCCCCTTCAATTCTTAGAATGCCCCTGCTGCCCCCATAAGCGAGAGAGAACATGGATCAGGATATTGTGTTTGTGATGGGGAAGCAGAATATTGTCCATGATAAGGAGATACAGAATAGGTAGATGAGTACTTACTTGCCCAACTGAGGTCCTGATCAACCAAACACAATTTGCATTATTCGGATACGGTGAAGGGTAATTGGCTGAATTGAATGTCCCATTCATATTGTTGAGTAAATTAGCACAGAGATCTGAAATCAAACATTGTATAATTAGCCAGTTAATAATGATCATTTTGAAAACTTGATTGTATGCACTAATCTTGACTTTTCAAGATGTATTGTTAGAATCAAACTTTTGACTTGTAAATGAGGTTCAGTGGCATAAAGGCGGATTCATCAACATGACCCATTCCACTTGCTAAATTAAACTCTGTTCCTGAACTTTCAACAATCAGTTACTATGGTAACCACCGGTGTTGAAACGTTAAAATGTTTTTTAATTGCTAAGACCAGGTGAATGATGTGAGTTGGAAGATCAGGAGTGGAATCTTTTGTACTTGGTGGAATGGGTTGTGTTGGAGGGTTGCCTAACTTGACCGTTGGCTGTTCATTATATCACAACAAGGTTCTTTTGAACCTCTGTAGTAACACTCCAGAGGGATCTTTGCCTCAATATTGTTGGTCCATGTAATAGTTTAATACCTACTGTGCTATAAAAAAAACACTCCCAATACATGTGTTAAGGACTTGTAGATTTTTGATAACTGCCATCAACATACAAAGTTACTGTAGACATGAAACATGGTCCTAGGAGGAAGTAAAGTAGTGCTTAGCAACATCCAATCAGAGGGTCGGATCCAGACCTCCATGTGTTTTTCTGTATGCACTGAGGTCTGATAGTCTGCATGTAAGACGAAAGTGAACTCCACTGTCATGGGGACTTCATGGGGGGACTTTGCAGTAATTATGCTGCCATAAGCCTACCTTAAGTTTCCTGTGCGGATCAGCGATCTGTACGACCGCTTATCCACACGGAAGTCTCTAAACCAACCCTTACTGTATCAAATGATCCCCCCTGCCCACCTTGCGAAGATTTAATAGACGGAGGGGATGGCCCATCCTGTTGTTATGACCTCCTAGCATATAGCGTTGAATTTCGTACACTAGGAGGTTTTTCGAAAGGGCCGTTCTTTCTCAGCCAGTTCCAAACTGGCTGGGAATTCAGTTGCTTTTGCCTCACAGTCAAAGCAATCCATTCCTGGAACAGTAAGTCAAAATTTTACCCCAATTCTTTCCCGAATCCTTACCTTAATCTTCTCCTTTCATTACCCTAACCTTAACCCTTCCCTGCAGACTCTAAGACTCCCTTTCCCACAGCTTGACCCTAAGACTTCCATCCCCACAGCCTTACCCTAAGATTCCCCTGCCCATAGCCTAACCATAAGACCCCCATCCCTGTAGTCTAACCCTAAGATTCCTTTCCGCACAGCCTAACCCTTAGTCTCCCTTTAATGGCCCTAACCCTAAGACTCCCTTTCCCAGAGCCTAACCCTAAGTCTAAAAGTCCCTGGAGAGGGTTACTCCCCTCTCCAATGGTAGGAAAAGGAAAGGGTGAGTATGCCAAACTCCCTGAAGAGCATTACTCGACTTTCCGGCAGCTTCAGTCCGGCAAAATCAGTTTTCATCTGTCTCTACTTTTGAAAGACAGCAATTTTGACGGCAACATGCACCGGCTAGGAGATCCCCATCATAACATCTGGTGAGCACATGTGCAGATGTTACAGTTAGGCTCACATGCAAGGGTCTGGATCCGGCCAAGAATGACGAGCGTAGCGGCTCCTAACACTGGAAAAAATGGACTGGTCATTACCCTAGTATGGGGATGTTTACTCAAGAGGCTCACAGATGCCCTGTGCCCAGAACGTATCCTGAATGCAAAGCTAATAGTGTATGCCAGCAAGCCCATTATGTAGATAATGTAGTTTTAAACTTCACTTTACTTTAGGCACTTACTACAGTTATAGAGCTTGTTGATTTTAGAAACATCCAGTACACTTAGTCCATATCTTTGTCCAATAAACACATTTGGGTCAGGTTTTGGGACAATGGTGGCTTGGTCTGGATTGTTGCTGAATGCGTACCTGAGAAGAATGAAAACAAATGAATAAAGTTATAGCACATTAAAATATTAGATTATCTCAAATAGTAACATAGTTCCATATTCAGAGATCCGTTTTTGCTGGATGTTCCGTGTGTATTTTTACGATCCGATGAATTGCGCATTTGTAGTAACTAAATTTATGCAATCTACATTGATTTTGCGCATGGAAGTCCATTAGGCACTCACTTGTGAATCGCACGTGGGAAGATCCGTACGGAGGGGTGTGTTTATAATCTGTTCGGAGAAAAATCTGTGTAAGAGTGTGTGGAGGGGGGGCATTTAAATGACCGTTTGAGGGCTCGGCTAGTTAGATACGCACGTGCAGAGGTATTATACGCACATAAACGCACACTTAAAGATAAGGGTGGTCGAGGCACTCGTAAGACACCGTCAATCTGTCCATGTGAGGGGAGTGTCATGGGTGTTGCCTTGCAACGACCGTGTTTATTTTTGCTTACTTTTAACAAACAGATCTCTGAATACAGCCCATAATAGTTGATAAGGTTGAAAAAAAGACACCAGTCCATCAAGTTCAACCAATTATGGATCTCCTGTGATCCCTATCTTTATCATTGAAATTGATCAGGATGAAGCAACCTCCAATCTGTTGCAATCTAAAAAGAAAATCCCTGCTAACCCAAGATGACCTATTTCTCCATGGCTCCACTACTGGTCCTAGTAACCCTGGATGTCCTATTCTTCAAAAATTTGATCTAACCCTTTCTTAAACATATCAAGTAAATCTGCCATCACAACCTTCCCTGGCAGTGAATTCCATATATGGACAGGCTTTACTTTAAAGAACCCTTTCCTATGCTGGTTGTGAATCGTCCTCTCCACTACCCTAACCTTAGTTAGAGGAGTCGAAGTACATTATCATCTATTGTTGGATAGTGTGACAATAAGTTCATGACTACTTAAAGAGTATTATGTTAGTAACACATATATTTTACACACATATATATATATCTATATATATCTATCTATATACGTAAATCTACCCAACAGGGATGGACAGCATAGTACATAATAATATACAGTACACACATACAGGGCAGGGATGGACAGCATAGTACATAATAGTATACAGTACAGACATACAGGGCAGGGATGGACAGCATAGTATATAATAATATACAGTACTGACATACACTACATGGATGGATAGCATAGTACATAATAATATACAGTACAGACATACAGGGTAGGGATAGTCAGCATAGTACATAAGAAAATACAATCTAACTATAAAAATATCACAAAAATACAATAAAGTGAAGCAAGCACATACAGCAAGGCAAAATGCGAGGTGTCAAACTTGGAAGATCAGGGAGCAGGGGATAGAGCGCAGTGAGAGGTTGAGAGGGAGCCACCAGGTGGGGATGGGGTAAAAGGGTAGCAGAGGGGGACAAGAGGGTACGAAGTGAGGGGGAAGTTGTGGAGGAGGGAACAACAATAGGATGGAGGACCCTGCTCGTGCAAGCTAACACACTATGTGGGAGGGAAGAACTTACAGAAGACATAAGGAGAGGGAAGGAAGTGGACTGCTGGTGTGAGCGGAGGAGAGTGGAAAGGAAGAGAAGGGATAGATGAAGGATGCAGTGTGGATGTTAAGTGGAAGAGGGTTAGGCTAGCCTGAACAGGTGCGTTTTGAGTGAACGCTTGAAGACCTGCAATGTGGAGGAGAGTCTGACTGAAGAAGGAAGGTCATTCCAGTGCAGAGGTGCAGCACCGGAGAAGTCCTGGATACAGGCGTGAGATGTGGTGATCAGTAAAGAGGTCAGACAGCGCTGGTTAGCAGAATGGAGAGGGCAGGAAGGGGTGTGCATGTTGATGAGGGAAGAGAGGTAGGGAGCAGTGGATGAGGAAATGAGGAGGCCTTAAAGGTGAGGGTAAGGAGTTTAAGGAGAGGTCTGAAGCGGACAGGAAGCCAGTGGAGGGTTTGATATGAAGGAGAAGCTGAGGCAGAGCGGTGTGAGAGGAAGATGAGTCTGGAAGCAGCATTGAGTATAGATTGAATGAGGGCAGCATTTAAATTGGGGGATGCATTTAAATCGTACAGTATGGGCGTGCTTAGGCTGTTACGAATATCGCGTAATTATGACGTGACGTACTTACGATAGGAAAAGTTAAGGTAGGGTTCTGTGAGTGTAAGGCAGGGAATTTACGACCGACCAAGGGGAGTGTCTGGGAGAGTGCATTGTATTTACGCTGAGTGTAAATACGATTGGGACTAGTGCGTAGTTCTGGATCAGGCCCTATGTCATTGTGTACTAAAACAGATACTTACCTGTTATAATGCATTACTGAGGAATAGTCATATTCAAGGCCCAAGTTATTAGTGTTATATTTGTCAAAGTTGACCAGATTTTCTGTGAAAGAGAAAGTGTATTTTAAATTCTGCAAACGCCATGCATATAGTATATAGCATATAAATACATATATATGCACCATTTTCATATCTGTCAAGCATCTGTCTTATGTCTTTTCCTTGCATACCTGAGAACACGCGCAGGCAAGTTAATGTTCTCTAGGTATTGCGAAACTACAACTCCCAGCATGCTTTCTACCTGCTGGGAGATCTCAGAATGGACAAAAAGATGGTTATATGGAGGTTGTATGGAGGTGAGGTGGGGCTTGATCATGTGATTTAAGCAAATCACTGCCTAAAGTCCCATTCCTGCCTAGCAATTCTGCGATCCATAGCGTTACTAAGAATGGGGAGGAGCTTAATGTTACAAATAAGCCCTGCCCATCCTAAGTAATGCTCTAAATTGTACCACTGGGACCTGAGACCATGATTTGCATTAAATCATGAGCTCAAGCCCAAGTACGGAAGATTTTCCACTGGGATATGCTGGAATTCCAGGACCGATGCTTGAATTTCGGGAGTCCTATTGGTATTACAGGAGAGTTGTAAAATATGGTTTAGCAGATAAGCAGATGGCATAATTACCAGGGGCACATGGGGGAAATACGAGGCCCAGAGGAAAGAACACACCAGGAACAACAGCTCTCAGCAGGTTAGACAGTCAGTCTATGAGCTCTGAGCACTGACTATAATTAACCAGCTTACATCTGAAAACCTATCACTGTCCAATGCCAGTAGAGGAGGAAAGGGAGAGGGGTGTGGCAAGGGAGAAGGGTGTGGCAAGGGAGATGGGTGTTGCAAGGGAGAGGGGTGTGGCTTATTATATATAAACAGTGCTTAACGGTCATAGACATCTAACTGTCCAGAGACTGAAAGTGATCTGCACAAGTGCAGAAATGTTGGCAGCCAGCAAGGTGGGGTGTGAGTCCATCTGGATGTCTGCCAGCCTCCTGGCTAGGTAGGAGGCCTGGCTTTCTATACTTCTGCCTAGTATGAGTTTGCAAGTAGGCGTTCCTTCTTAATTAATATACAGTACAGTATAGGCGTTCCCTCTTAGTTATAATGTATAGGTGTTCCCTCTAAATTATAATGTATAGGCATTACCTCTTAGTTAATATAAGGTGCAGTATAGGCGTTCCCTCTTAGTTAATATAATATATAGGCGTTACCTTTTAGTTATAATACAGTCTAGGAGTTCCCTCTTATACCTCTTTCACATCACCACCTAATCCGGGTTTTTGGTGGAGATGTGAAACCACCACTTTCGGGAGACCTGGGTCAAGAGACCCAAGACTTGAACACGGGGAAAAAGAAGGGTTTTTCCTGTGTTCAACCTGGGAAGGGTAGCAATGTGAAAGCGCCAGGGTTGTTTTCAACTCGGGTCTTTAATTTTGCCTCCTGATTGGCTTAGATTTGTCCACTGTTGCTATGGCAACAGTAAACAAATCTGTTTCTAGCGTCTGAAACCTAAAAAAAAAAATTGCAAGTATAGGGCATGCTGATGCTTGTAGTTCTACAACCATCAGCATGCCCAAGGGTGACAGGGTATGCTAGCGCTTGGAGAACCACAAGTGCCAACATGCCCTGTCATCCGTTACAACACTACCAAATACATACCCCTCCTAGCACCTAAATAAAATATAGGGCTGGCCCCTACCCTAACAAAATACTAAACATTTACTGCCCCCCTATAAAGAGTAAATTACATTTAATACCGCAAATAATGTAAAAAAAAATGTACTGCTAATTGTGTTATGTATGTGTTATGTAAAAATACATGAATAAAAAAATAGCATAAAAATAATAATTAAAAATAGTTACCATCTTGATAACGATCCCATCTTCTAAGCTTGTAATCCGTGGGGGAGGTATTATAAATACACCCCAATGCTGTCATTGGGGTGTATTTATACCCTTGGTCAGGCTGCTTCCATGGTGATCTCACAGCCTGCCCAAGGGTATAAATACTCCCCAGAGCTGTCATTAGCGTCGGGATGTCCCGCGGTGCAGGACATGAGTTGCGTCGGTCCACAGGGTTTTTTATTTTTCTAATACCTCCCCCATGGATTACAAGCTTAAAAAATGGGATCGTTATCAAGATGGTAAGTAACTATTTTTAATTACTATTTTTATGCTATTTTTTTATTCATGTATTTTTTAAATTTCACAATTAGCGGTAATTTTTTTTTACATTATACAATTAGCGGTCATTTTTTTTTAACATTATTTGGGGGTATTCATTTGCTAGGAGGGGTATTCATTTGTGTGTTGTTGTAACGGGTGACAGGGCATGCTGGCACTTGTGGTTTTCCAAGCGCTAGCATGCCCTGTCATCCTTGGGCATGTTGATGATTGTAGCACTACAAGCAATCAGCATGCTCTTCAGCGCTAAAAATCCACTAAAACCCGGGAAATTCCTGGTGATCTGAAAGGGTCAGACCAGGGAATTTCCCGGGTGTTTGGTGGACTTATAACGCGTTCATGACAAAACCCCGGAACTGCTCCCAGAAAAGTCCCGGGTACAAAATACCGGGTTTATCTGGGAGGGTGATGTGAAAGCGGTATTAGTTAATATAATGTATAGGCGTTCCCTCTTAGTTAATATAATATATAGGCGTTCCCTTTTAGTTATAATACAGTCTAGGCGTTCCCTCTTAGTTAATATAATGTATAGGCGTTCCCTCTTAGTTAATATAATGTATAAGCGTTCCCTCTTAGTTAATATAATATATAGGCGTTCCCTCTTAGTTATAATACAGTCTAGGCATTCCCTTTTAGTTAATATAATGTATAGGAGTTCCTTCTAGGTTAATATAATGTATAGGCCTTCCCTCTTAGTTAATATAATATATAGGCGTTCCCTCTTAATTATTATACAGTATAGGCATTCCCTTTTAGTTAATATAATGTATAGGCGTTCCCTCTTAGTTAATATAATGTATAGGCGTTCCCTCTTAATTATTATACAGTATAGGCATTCTCTTTTAGTTAATATAATGTATAGGTGTTCCTTCTTAGTTAATATAATGTATAGGCTTTCCCTCTTAGTTAATATACAGTATAGGCATTCTGTATTACACTATTGAAGAGGGCGGGACTTGAGATAGTGATTTGCATTAAATCACGCCCACAATACCAAAAGCGATTCCAGGAGCAATGTTCAAATTTTGGGAAAACCCTGGACATTCCCAGAGAGTCTGAAACCATGCTGTGTGCCCACCCAGGGCCGCCATCAGGGGGGGACAGCCGGCAGATGAAAATGCAGGTCTGTGGGGCCTCACCCATGTGACATCACCAATGACATCACTTAGGGGGTGGGTCTTGGGTGTCTCCGGCCCCAATCAATTCTGAAGGTAGCCCTGTGCCCACCCAACTTGTGGACTTTTAGGAGTTTCCATGCACATGAGATGGAACACTTAGGTAGCCCCTGGTTACCGCCATCACCTTGCATCATCATGTTACCTGGCGTGATGTACTGTTTCACAATCGTGACGTAGTTATCACGATCGCTCCGAGACTGTTCATGGAAAAAGCCAATAGCGTGGTTCAGCTCATGCTGTATGATGCCTCTCACCATACACATACTCTGTAACAGATACAGCTTCTGGACACCCCCAATTCTTCCAATATAGGATGCACAACTGCGGGAATGAGTCCAATACAGTAAATCATTAGATACGGATATTGGTCCGGATTCACAGTTATGTAGTTTTCTCTTACATACGTTATTTTAAGAAATTAGCTACTACTCGTGGAGTGCAGGGGGCATTGGAGGAGGATGTCCATCCCTCACATTCATCCTTATATGCTGCAGTGGGAGGCCTGGAGATCTGCAGTGTGTGGGGGCCTATTTTCAGATGGAGGCCTCGGGCCTGTAGTTCCATTAGTCCTATTGTTAATTTTCCCCTGGCCAGAGGTGTGCACTCCTCTCTACGTTACGTAAATACAGACCCCCGCACACACGTATAGCATGCAAAGGGTCTGAATTGGGTGCATTGTCATGATCAGATTATTATAACCAATGGCGGAGCAGAACCTACCCATCAGAGGATATAACACTAATGTAGTCGGTCTCCGTGCTCCTGGGAACAAATCGCACACAGGTCAGCGTTTCAAACTCCTGCATGGCTGTTTTAAACAAGTTCAGCTGTTCGGTTGCTGCACAAGATACAAACGGTGTTATTCAGTGAGCTCATCGGGAGAATACGTCAGCTAAAATTGCAGGAAAACACGGTACTTACTATAAACAGGCGATAGAACGTAGGGCACGTTGACGGTCCCGAGGGAAGATTTAGGCCAAAGGCATTGTGCGCAGTTAATGGCACTGCGGCTTTTTTTTATCAGAATGTCGCCCTCATTGGTTATGATATTACTGCCTAGATTTATCAGTGAAGAACACAAATAGTTATCTCAAGTGCAACTATAATTCAGAATGATGGCATTTCGTATGTGATATAAAAATGGAGTGGATAGCAATGAAGCGGAGGGAGTCCCCAGCACGAGGGCTGTCTATTAGAAATAGAGAAGTGTTTTTTCGGCTGTCTCTATTTCCAATAGGCAGCCATTTTAGATTTTTTTTCTGAATGGGTGAGTGTGCTGATCAACATTATACTCTGGCCATCCCTCACTATATAATAATCCAACATATCTCCTCACCATCCTACGCCCATCCTAGGAGCGGCCCAGTGACAGATGGGTTATTCAGGAATTACGACTGATCCGATTATAGCAAGAATTTCGTCATTCTAATTTTGTCATTCTAACACTACCCTGTTTCCTGGAGCACCGAACACCGTGCTCCGAAAGGTATGGAACCCCACTCCCTAACCCTACCCTTAAGTCTCCCTCCCAGCAGCCTAACCTTAATTCCCTCCTGGAGCATAACCCTAAGTCCCCCCTCACAGCCTAACCCTAAGTCTCCACCTCCGCAGCCTAACCCTAAGTCTCTCCCCTGCAGCCTAACCCTAAGTCTCCCCCAAACAGCCTAACCCTAAGTCCCTCCCGCAGCCTAAATCTAAGCCCATCCCCACAGCCTAATCCTTAGTCCCCCCTCACAGCCTAACCCTAAATCCCCCCCGCAGCCTAACCCTATCTCCCCTCCGCAGCCTAACCCTATCTCCCCCCCGCAGCCTAACCCTATGCGAATCCTATACTTACCCATTCATAAAAAAAAAAATTCTAGCATGACTCGCTTTTAAAATAGGCACAGCCAAAAAGCCACTTTCGGCTGTCCCTATTTCACAATGAGAGGATTCGTAGCGGGGACTCGCAATGCCTATACCATACCTCTCAAAAACTGGTCAATATATGCCCCACTCCTGTTCTGCACAAACTCCACCCAGTTCCACCCACAAATGACCGTATTCAGTCAAAACTCCCCCCATTTTTGCATACGTCCCGTCCCTTTTGCGGGTCAGGAATGAGGACAGTCCTGAGAAAAATGGGACAGTTTGGATATATTCTGTATTATTTCATTCCAATGCTACCCAACATAATATAAAGGCTGATTAAGACCATAAACAGACCGATGTCTGTAGCCACCTTCGTCATCTTCAGCTTCCGATCCTTTTCAAGGCCAATCAGAGTAAATCTTACCTTTATTTGTTTCCGTGATAATGGAGAAGATATCTAGAGTCTCATTGGATCCTGTGAACGATAAAATGAAAAATAAATTAGATGTTATACATTGCCGCATTTATAGCAATTATCTTTCTGTGTTTTTTGCATTCATTTATGCCAATGTTATCCTATAATTATTTAAAGGTATCAGATACCGGACAGGGTGTAATAACTGCCTAAGAAAAACACAAAGGCAACCAAATATGAGATTGACCATTTCCTTATCATCAGGACTAAGGGAAATTATATGATCTATAATACACATTTGAAGCCAGACATTATAAGAAGTCAGAACCCAGAGATACAAGGATCCAGTTATCAATGTAAGCTGTGTGATATCAATACCGCTGTGGGCATTACTGGCAGATATTGGGCACTATGCCAAGTATCACACATTCATAGCCCTATTATTGACATTAAAACTACGGACATTGGCCCAAATCCTGACCTAGGTACGATAGCAAGTCATACACGCATGTCCCCTGTCTCGGAACATCTACGCATGCACACGACAGATGTTCTGATAGTGTA
Source organism: Limnodynastes dumerilii (assembly GCA_011038615.1). NCBI lineage: Eukaryota > Metazoa > Chordata > Amphibia > Anura > Limnodynastidae > Limnodynastes > Limnodynastes dumerilii. The sequence continues at coordinate 141,598 of WWET01003070.1, read as the reverse complement.
CCTACTGCCGAACATACACCTACTGCGTCATAGGGTATATTTATGTAATGTGTCCCCAGAATAGAAGGTCACATGACTACAACCAGTCAGCCTGGAAGGCAACGCACAGTGTGACTGCCTGCGATCAAAGGGACATTACTAGGGTGGGCCGGGGATGGATAGTTGCAGCCTCTATATAGTAAGGGTATTTTGAAGGCTGGCGCCAGGATATACCAAGACAGAATTCTGGATCCAAAGGATGGTGCAGGAGGCGGAGGGAGGAATGTCAGCCCTTCCGTACGTGCGGACAGACCGGTGTGTTAAGGTAGGGGTGAGCTGGCCTTATTAGTGAGTAACCTCCTCTTGCCTGTGCGGTGGTTAGGATGCAGCAGAGGTCTTAGTCCAGAACACAGTGTGTAACCGTGGGCCTGATCCAGACTTCCGGATGCGTAAGATCGGCAGTTTTGATGATCTGCGCATGCACCGGGCAGATGTTGCACGGCGTAGTTGGGAAAACCTGTTCCTTAGGATCAGACGTCCCTAACTGTTGCATAGTTACAGTTGAGGGGAGAGTTCCTCACCATAACTACGCAACCGTTACGTGAGGAAGGCGGGGGGGGTAAGGAAATGAGGGTGGGTTAGTGCCGTTACGCTCTTGTGGCCGGCGTAATTTCACACTGTTACGCCGACTGAAGTTAGGGTAGCCTTCAGCTGGCTTAACAGTGTGTAATTATGCCGGCCACAGGGGGAGTGTCAGGGGGAGTGCATGCTGATACGCTGTGCGTTAATACACACAGCGCATCGGCGTAAGTCTGTATCAGGCCCCGTGTTACTGTAACTGGTCATCTTAATTGACTTTGCCAGCCCTTGATTAATATTATTAATTACTAGTGACATAACACTTAGCATTTATTATAAAAATATTGTTCTTGGCTCGTAACAATCCCCTTCATATATATATAT